>PVJO010002291.1:0-147353 GCA_004026905.1 Hystrix cristata
ACCTTTTTTTTAACTCAACTGGTTTATGAAGTTAATTCTGAAATGTGTACTACATTATAAAGGTGGTACATTTTGTTTATTTTTTACTGCCATATAATAGTCCATTATTAATTTGTTCTTCCATCTTCAACAAGCCTCTTGATTCACACTCTTAAAATTGAGACTCTCTCAGTAAGAGATAGATTTTACATGTGACCCAGTATGTCTGCACACATATAATCACAAAATAGTGGTGGAATTTTGATTGCAGTTACACTGTAGATGCCAGTTTGAAGAGATGAACACTTTTACAGTATTCATTCCATACATGAACATGGTCTGTCTCTTCATTTATTTAGGTCTTTAATGTCTTGTGCTATAATTTTAATAATTTTGACCACAAAGGTATTACATATTTCTTGTTAGCTTTATTGTAGTATACCTTTTTTTTTATGTGCTGGGGATCAAACTCAGGGCCTTGCACTTGCAAGGCAAGCACTCTAACCACTGAGCTAAATCCCCAGCCCCACCTTCTGCTTTTTATTGCTCTTCTAATCTTTAGTAAATTATATAATTATCTGATGTGCCTAGAAGTGCAGTTGATTTTGAATGCTTTTTATATAATTAGCTATTTTACTATCTTACAAAACCAGGAATCTTACAGATTTTTGTTTGTTTTCTTTTTTTTTTTTTTTGTGGTACTAGGGCTTGAACCCAGGGCTTTCACACTGAGGTACATCCTCAGCCCTTTTTCCCATCGGTACTTCTGTGTCTTAATGTTTTCAAGTGCTTCTTGTAAACCACGTAGCTATATTGTTTTTTTAACCACTCTTGAGAGTACCCTATCTAGTTTATTTACATTAATATGATATTGATACTGTTGACTGGTTTCTACCATCTTTCTTAGAGTGTTTTTTGTCTGTCTCATTCAGTGCTTTCTCTTTCTTGCCTCTGATTTTGATTAGTATGCAGTATGATTTGTTGAAAAAAGACTGCAGTTTCTTGCAGTATACAATACTTCCTTTTGCCCAGGTGTTGTCTGGAGGCTGGAGGAACAGACGTGTGGCATCGACATCAATGAACAGGGAGTCCTCCAGGTCTCATGCAGTCTTTACAATCACAATAGAGTCCATGCAGAAGAATAATGAGGTTGTAAATATCCGGACCTCCCAGCTCAACCTGGTGGACTTAGCAGGATCTGAAAGGCAAAAAGATACTCATGCAGAAGGGGCAAGGCTGAAGGTAAACACAGAGTCTCGGTCTTCAGCTTGTGCATGGCTTCCGACTAGGAGTCAGTCCCATGCTAGACACAGTGAGGGCTGCAAAGAAACTGCCACTGTCCCAAAGAGCGGAGAGCTTTGTGATGGAGAACAGACAGTGAGCATCAGTGGGGACCAAGTCTGTCAGGCCTTACCAGAGGGGAGAGTGGCACAGAAAGCAGTGAGGGAGAGAAGGGCATGATGCAGGCTTGTCGGGGGAATTGTGGAGAAGTAATTCTTGTGTTGTCATTGCAGATCTCAGAGAGTCAGCGAAGGAAAGATAGTGGAATACAGTACATGCCCAACAGGGTGATGTCTTTTTCTCTTTTGCAGTACCAAGGATTGAACCCAGTGCCTTCGTTTTTTTATCATGAGACTGGGTCTCACTAAGTTGCTGAGATTGGGCTGGAACTTGGAATTCCCCCGCCTCAGTCTCCCAGTGTGCTGGCATTCCAGGCTTGCACTCTCAGCCCTGCTCCATCCAGCAGGGTGATGTCTTAAGGCTTATTACGTATGTGTAGAAGAGCTTGTTATCTGGCATTCCAAATTGAATCAATGGCAAGGTGGCCTAGATCATTGAGGTCCAGTTTGCATTTAGCCTTCCGAGCTTTGGGAAAGACTGGAAAGTTTTAAGCTAATGAGTGATTTCATAAAGAAAGCCTGTTTTATAAAACCTCAGACCCTCTGAGCTGCCCCTGCGGCATCGGAAGAGGAGAGCACAGAGAGCACACTAATATGAATCATGAAAATACGTCTAGATTCCCTAATGCAGGGAATATGTGAGCTGGTGGAGCGGAGTTAGGAAGGGTGGAGGAGAGATCTGTTTTTCACACTGAAAGTGAGATGTAAGCCAGATGCAGTGGCACCGCCCTATGATCCCAGCTACTCAGGAGACTGAGTCAGGAGGATGGCAAGTGTAAGGCTAGCCTGTGCAACTTAGTGAGACAAAAAAGTGTTGGGAATGTAGCTTAGTAGTAGAGGGCTTGCCTAGTATGTACAAGGGCCTCAGTTCTGTCCTTAGTACTGCAAAAGAGAAAAAAAACAAAAGAAAAAAGTGAGATTTGGGCCTGCTGAGCTCTCAGGCAGTTTCAAACAACCTAAGACTCATGTTATGCAGCAATTTGGCCATGGGAGGGGGGTGCTGGGGGTGGAATGCAGAGCCTTGCACACACTAGGCAGGCACTGTACTGAGCTGCATCCCCAGCCTGATTTATGTTTCTGGGTGGGGATTTAGCTCAGTGGCTACAGTGCTTGCTTAGCAAACGTAAGGCCCTGAGTTCAATCCCTAGCACCAAAAAAAAAACAAAAGACTTACGTTTCTATTGAGATATGAAGCTTTAGAAAATAATGTGTTTGTATAGATGTTCCCCAAAATAATAGGGAGTTATGTTCCAGTAGACCTATTGTACTTGGGAAATGCGTAAGTCCAAAGTGCCCTTAAAAGAGCCTGACCTGCCAAACATTGTAGTCAGTGGTAGCCGGACAGTACTCTGAGGAATGTCGGTTGGTGGTCCTTGGGTTTTGTGGCTGCCTGGGAGCTGTAGCTCGAGGCCGCTGCCCAGCCACGCAAGGTTGTCCTGTGTTTGACTGGCTTGGGGAAGGACCAAAATGCAAAAGCCGAAGTATAGTTTTTACTGAATGTCTTGTTTCCACACATCCTCAAGTTACAGTGTACAGCAGATAGGAGAAGGTCAGGGGATAGTTGAGCATACCCTCTCTCAGCTCAAGTTAATTGTCTTTACTATTGTCCCTTAACTGCCTTAACTATTGTCCCTTAACTTTCCATCCCAAAGTGTTACCTGCTAGACCTATTTTAACTTAAAACACCAAGAAGTACCTAGTGCACCTAAATCTTTGTTCTTTTCCCCAATGCCTTAGGAAGCAGGTAACATAAACAGGTCATTGAGCTGCCTGGGCCAGGTGATTACTGCGCTCGTGGATGTGGGGAATGGAAAACAGAGACATGTCTGCTACAGAGACTCCAAGCTCACCTTCTTACTGCGGGTACTGTAGATCACTGGGTCCTGGGCTGTCTGTCCGCCTCACTAACACTGATCTCAGTGCTGGTGGCAAGAGTATACCTTTTCTTTGCTTTAAAAAATCTTGTGATTTCTCACCTGAAAACACATATTATTCATATTATTGAACAGGACTCTCTTGGTGGTAATGCCAAAACAGCCATAATTGCAAATGTTCATCCTGGATCCAGGTGTTTCGGAGAAACACTGTCAACATTGAATTTTGCTCAAAGAGCCAAACTGATTAAAAACAAGGTAAAATACCTGAGTATATTATATTGTATTAAGTAAATTAGGAAAATACTTAAAGCTTTAGTATACCATAGTCCCTTAATAGTACAATAACTTATTTATTCTCTATAAAAGCTTAACTGTATGCCAGATTTCTATTCTCCACTCATGCAGAGTATTGAACCCAGAGTCTTACATATGCTGCCCAAAAGCACTGTACCGTTGAGCTACACCCCAGCCCTCCTATTTTGTATATGTAACTTGAGAGCTGGGTTATGTCTTATGGGCATTATTGTTTTGCTGCCCTTTCTTAAGGCAAAGTTTTTCCTTTGTTTTTGGGTTTTACACTAAATGTATTTGCCTAAACAGGGCTAGGAGATCTGGTGTTTGTATGCGTGTGTGTGTCTGGCTTCCCCTCACACACATGCGACATGTATGGGGGGAGGGGTTGTCTGAAAGTACTTTGTTAACATTGACACACTTGACCTTTCAAGCTTTCTACATCGCCATGGATTCCATATTTTGTTTTATATACAAGAAGCTTCTCTGACATTGGTATATACCTGGGGTCAGAAAACTTCTTGTAAAGAGCCAGATGATAACTGTTTTATGCTTCTTGGATAAAGAGCCTCTGTTCCAACTACTCAGCAAGACTGGGAGCTTCAGCCCTGCTGCCTGTCAGGGGCAAGTGCTCGGGTATCCCGGACTTGTCGGCTGAACCATTTACATTTTTCCACATGGGCAGGCAGGACCTGAGACAAGAACACGAGTCCGTGGACTGTTAGCATGTTCGTCTTTGCTGAAAGGTTGCGTGTATCATCGCTGGAATACCCAATTATCTCCCTTTGGGCTGGGTGGTGTTTAGCTATGGGTGCTTGTTATTGCCCATGTAGGTTTTGTGGGCCTTTTGAAAATTAATTTGTTTTGATTAATAAACTTTTCTAGCAGTCTTAGATTCACAGTAAAATGGAACAGAAAGTGCAGAGAGCGCCGTGTACTCCCTGTCTCCACCTGTGTGCAACCTCTCCACACCACAGGGGTACATTTATCTGTGGGCCTTTTATCTTTTAGAGGACTTCTTAGCAACACCTTTCTTTAGTAACAAGAAGATACCATTTAAAGGAGGAGAGGCCTACACATTTTGGCTCTTGTTTTTAGTTCATAGTTGGCCGACTCCAGGGCAGGAAAGTGAAAAGTCCTGGGTAGAGGAAGTCAGTACATATCTTCACAGCCAGGAAGAGAGAAGGCCAAAGCAGGGGAGGGAGATAAACCCTTCCAGGCCATACCCCAGGGCCCACCTCCTAGCAACACATTTAACTGTAGCATCCTCATGATTCAGTCCCCTTTCAGAAGTCCCCCTATGAGTGCGTGAGGCTTTGGGGAGATGTCTAGATGTAAACATAACAGGCTGCTAGAAAATGAAGGTTGGCTTCCTCTGAGGGCTGTTTATGCCAAGCTTGATGGGGCCCAAGCCAGCCCTGCAGGTCACAGTGCCCTTAGTGGCTGGGCTCCTTCACCCTTGGGAACCAAGGCCAAGGGAAATGGCACCCATTGAGCTGTTTGCTCTTCTCTCGCATGGGGCTGGGTGTCGTTCTAAGAGGAAAGGAAGTCTTAGGGTGACCACTCAGATCGAAGGGGTGCCCCAGCGTTGAAAGCCCCGAAAAGTGCATGGCACAGGAAAGGGAGCTTCCTGCCCCTTCTCACACATGCTGATTCTGGTGGCCTTTTGACCATGGGTGAGATGGAAGCAGATTTGTTTGATGTTCTTCGCCCCAACACATACAAACGAGTGTAGACACAGGACTATACAACTCAGAAAGCAGCCCTCTCATGCTCTGTGCATTCTGGAACAGGCAGTGGTGAATGAAGACACCCAGGGAAATGTGAGCCAGCTCCAAGCCGAAGTGAAGAGGCTCCGAGAACAACTGGCCCAGCTCACTTCTGGGCAGCCCCCGCTGGAAGGCTCCCTGCCTGGAGGTAGGAGGCACACAAGGCCCTTCAACAGAGAAGGACCACATGTGAATGAATAAAATTCTTGCTTTTAAGATTTCAGAAATAATCATTTTCCCCCCTTTCTCTTTCTTTGTTACTGGATCAATTAAAGCAAAGACTAAGTACAAGGAGTGTTTCCTGGAGGCAATGTTACTCTTTAAGAAATCTGAACAGGAAAAGAAGGTAGGGAACTAATAAGTTAAAGGGGATTCAAGGTGATACATTAATGTGGTTTTTATTGCCATACTGGGTGAAATAAATAGCACCAGGTTAATAAAGGAAGGCTGTGAAAATCTAGTTATGCCTTTGAGGCAAATTCATAGTACACCTTTTATTACTGGGTTTCTGAAAATTTAGGGAAGCTTATTTTTTATGTTTAACCAAACTATGAATTTCTTAAGTCTCTGGTAGAAAAAATTACCCAATCAGAAGACCTCATCCTCAAAAAGGAAAAATTTATTCAGTCTTATAAAATGATTGTGAAATTGCGAGAGGCTTACATCGTGCGCCTGGAGAAGCTCCTCAAGGAACCCCCAGGAAGCTTTCTGCCTGAGGAGCAGGATCATTTGCTCTCAGAGTTAAGGGATGAGATTCAGATGTTACGAGAACAAGTGAGTGCACATGTGTCGGCCTTCAAACAGCAAGTATAATTTTGGTACCAAGTACTTGCTCTTTGATACAGTAGGGGTGGTCTCGAATGAATTGGACAGCGCAGTGTGCTGGATTCCTTTCCCCCACTTGCCAAGGCAGTTTTGCCTGAAGGAAAAAGAGAAGATGCTGTCCTGAGGTTGGCCATGCGATACTCAGCCCAGGCCGGCCACGCAGAGCGTCCCCTAGTGGACACTCGTGCTTGTCCAAATCAGCAGTCTCTCTAGTCTTGCCTTTGAAGTTTTGTCCTTGTTGTTTTTCCCTTTTTTGGGGGAGGGTGATTAGGGGACAGGTGATTTGGGAGAGGGTGATTAACAAAATCACCTAGTTTAAAAAAAAAAAATACTGTGTTACCACTTTTTTGAGTCACCTTTCCAGAGTTTTTAGTGCATGCTCAGTCTCAGGATAAATACTTTTACTCTTAATTTTTTTACTCTTTTCTGCACTTTGCCTTTTTAAGTAACACATCTTGGGGGGCGCATTTAGATCTGGAAGGACAGGATGTTTCCTCGTTCTTCCCGATGTGTTCATTTAACCTCCTCTGTGGGAGAGACTGCACTGTACACTCTTGTGCTGTCTCCCAGCTGCCTGGGTAGAGGTTTCAAGCAGCTTAGCATGAGCAGAGTGTCGGATACGCGTATTGCAGCCTGACCCCCAAATGCCAATTGCTGTCACTGTGGTTGCAGCAGGAGGCGTTCAGTAAGGCTGTGTGTGTAAATGCCTAACAGTGTATGTGGTTACTGTGTGCCACAGATAGAGCACCACCCCAGAGTGGCAAAGTATGCCATGGAAAACCACTCTCTCAGGGAGGAAAACAGGAGACTGAGATTGTTAGAACCTGTGAGGAGAGCCCCCGAAATGGATGCCCAGACCATTGCCAAGCTGGAAACAGCTTTCTTTGAAGCATCTGACCCAGAGAGAAATAACAAAGGTAAGAGTTGACTCCTCTGTGGATGGGGCTTTTCTGTTGTTTTGAGACAGGGTCTCGCTATGTAACCCAAGCGATCCTTCCGCCTCAGCCTCCTCTCCTGAGCGCTGGAGTTGGAAGTCTTGGAAGCCACCACATCCAGCGCCAGGAGGGGCTGTTTTATTTTATTTTTATTTTTGGTTTTTTGATACAGGGTCTCACTGTATAATGCAGGCTGGCCTTAAGCTCACTGTGTAGCCCAGGCTGTCCTTGAACTTGTGGCAACGCCTCCTGCCTCTGCCTCCTGAGCGTTGGGATGACAGTGTGTGCCACAACACCTGGCAGGAGGTGCTGTTTTAAAGGGCATTTTTAGTGCTTTTGGAGTTCAGGTCTTCATTTTAGCCTCTGGACCTGGTGTGCTAATTTCTTACACAAATTCTTAATTGCTTTATGTTACAAAAAGGAATTTACTTACTAAATTTTTTCCTTTAAAAAAAATCACAGAATAGTAAAATCATATAAGCTAGTAGATATAACAAGAAAATACTCATTATATTTCTCTTTTTCCCTGCAATACTCTGTATTTTGTTGGCCTTTTGGCCTCAATAGCATCTCCACTTACTGCCTTTGAAAAATACTAATGGTAATTTCTTTTTTTTTTTTTTACTAATGGTAATTTCTGAGAACAGTTTCTAAACATCTGTGATTCTCTAAACAACATTTACACGGTACTTTCTCATGCTGGTACTCAGTGGACTCTGATGTTCAGTCTTCAAAGCAGTCCCTGAAGTCTGTTTTCTGCCTGGTAGCTGATCTCAAGTTCTTTCAACTTGCTGCCCTGCTACTTTGTTTTCTTCATAACTCATCTGTTCAGGCTGGCTGCTAACACTTATTTTCCTGCAAGTTCAACTGTGTGACGATTCTCCATCCAGCATTATGCATGCAGCACATCAGTCCTTATGGAAAAGGTGATACCCTGGCTCGTGTTTCCCTCCTGTAGCCTCTCTGCTTCGTGAGTACAACTTCTAATCCTCTGGAACACTCTGTCATATCTTGAATCTCCTGATGAGGCCTTTGTATTTTACAGCCCGTATTCCAACTTATCTTCTTTGTGCTTCCAGATCGATGGCTGTCAGAGTACTTAGAAAATGTGTTCTGTAGCTGGGCCTTGTGTTGCACACCTGTGATCCCAGCACTCTGGGAAACTGAGGCAGGAGGATCACATGTTTGAGCCCAGCCTGGGAAACTTAGTGAGACACTGTCTCAAAATGAAAATATTACGGAAAGGGCTGGGAATGTAGCCCAGTGAGATGGCCCTGGGTTCAATCACTAGTACCAGGGATGTGTGTGTGGATGTGTGTGTGTGTGTTTGTGTTTTGTTATTTTTGTCCTTTAAAGATTAAGATTGTTTGCATATTTTCAGGTCAGCAGGAATTTTCTCCCAAACCTCTGAGAGAATCATGTTCATTCACAAATGTTGAGAAGTTAAAAGCACAGCTCTTGCAAGTTCAGACAGAGCTGAATAATTCAAAGCAAGAATGTGAAGAATTCAAAGAACTAACTCGGTAAGGTGTAGATACATGTGTACTCACCTATTAGAGTGTTGATTTGCGTTAGCGTTAACATTATGAATCTCACTGGGCATTTTACTTTCAATATTAAACTCTCCTACTAACAGCAAACTTGTTTGAAGAAACGGGGCCTTTGTCTCCCTCCTCTAATTATGGAAAAGCCAAGAGATGCGGACATTCTAGGCAGAGCTTGCCTGTTGAGATGGGTGTCAGAACTTGCATAGCAAATTCTTCGTCTCATTACCAAATTTACATCGCAGTTGTTATGAACTAAATTAGGATTTTAAAAAAATTATAGGTTTGCTAATATTCTTACTTGATTCTCATTGTATAAAAAGAAAAAAGATAAACCACACTGATATAACTAATATTAATCCTATTGTAACATATCCAGAAGCGTTTGTTTTAAAAGTGATCTAAATGGTACCATCATGGACCTCTGGTCCTCTGCATTTGCACTTTACTATCTACTAATTGAATACCTTCGGTAGTTCTCAGTCCCTGAGCCATATTTTGCCCAGCCTGAAAATGATATTGAAAGGTAATGATCCGAGAGATTATCTCTGATTTAAAGAGCTCCAAAGCTATGTGCGAGTATAAGGTGCAAAGTACTTTGCAATTGTTTGACATTACTTATTTCCTGAATACTCAGTTTTACAATATCTTTTAGGAAGAAGCAGCTAGAATTGGAATCAGAGCTTCAGTCTTTGCAAAAAGCAAACCTTAATCTTGAAAACCTTTTAGAAGCAACAAAAGCCTGCAGGCGACAAGAAGTTTCTCAACTGAATAAAATTCATGCTGAAACACTGAAGGTACATTATGTGAAGCCATGCTCCTGTTTGAAGTCACACTTTCCTCTTAATAATGGAGGCACCTGTGTGGTTCATCTCCAGATACTGATGGCATCCCTTGCAGACAGTGCCTGGGGTTGTGGGTACACCCCTGCGTTGGCCTTAGGCAACATTTGGAATCAAAATCTAAGCTGCCATTGATTTTAGGGTTTAATATTTTTCTTTTAATGGTAGTGAAGTTTATTTGAAAAAGCAGAAGTGAAGTGTAAAAGAGAAACTGGCTCTGCAGAGCAAGCTTGAGCTGAGTAAAAGAGGAAAAAGCAAGATAAAAGTACGCCCTGGAGAACACAGGGCGGAACATGGTGAGGAAAACTGTGATAGCTGGGTTTCTTGACTTCTGAGCCTCATCTTTTTTTCTCTGAATTGGAGATGACGGTGATTCAGTTGCAGGGATTTTAGAGCAGTACATGAGGCATCGATAAAGTGCCTGGTGCTTGGGGGATCTCTAAGTGGTAGCTGTTGCTATAATGTAATGTACACAGAGCTTGCAGTAGAAGAGAAACCCTAATGGCAAAGAACTCTATAAACAGAGAATTACAGTTATCATGGGTGATACTTGAAAATAACAGGCGTTCTCCACTGTAGCCACAGTCTTCATGAAAGATACAATGATGCGTGAGCGTCTGCGAGTGTGAGTGTGGAGTGGGAACTGTGCAGGGACTCGAAAGACAGACTATCACGCAGATGTTGGTGTTGATGATGGCAATTCTGATTTTTGTGCCAGATTGGCTGAAGGTTAAAACAGCCTTTCCTTACATGGCTTGGGCGCATGTTTATACGTAATGGTTGCTTTCAGCAGTGATGCTTTTTGTGTTATTTAATAGAAGACTTTTAAAAATGAATGTATTTGTAAAGGTGAGTCACCTGATTGAAATTTTTAAAAGTATAAATGTGGTCAATGGCAAGTCTTTCCTTCTGTCATGAACCTCTTTGGAAGCCATCGTGTCACCGAGTTAATAATGCCATCTCTTATTTCACTTTACACACATGGTTGCACAATATGTACGTCATTCTACAGATTCGTTTGTTTGACATAATGATATTTTAGAGTGTGTCCCTTGACTGAAGGGGAGAAAAAACTTCCTTTTGTTTGTCTGATTTTCTAGTTTTTGGTTAGTTTTGGCAGCTGTGTAAGAATCTATTATGATGGGCTGGGGATTTAGCTCAGTGGTAGAATGCTCACCTAGCAAGTGCAAGGCCCTGAGTTCGAGCCCCAGTACCCCCCTCACAAAGAAAGAATCTGTTATGAAGATGTTTCATGATTTAACCTGGCAATTTTTTTCTAATAAATGTAGGTTTTTTTGGGGAGAAGGGATTGGTACTAGGGCTTGAACCTAGGGAGTTCTGAGTTATATCCTTATCCATTTTTATTATTTTATTTTTAGACAGAATCTTGCAAAATTACCTAGGCTGGCATCAAACTTGTGATCCTCGTGCATCAGATCTCCTAAGTAGCTGGGATTACAGGAAAGCACCACCATGCCCAGCTTTTTTCTTTGCTTTTTTTTTTAAAGGTGACCTTTGAAATATTTGTAGGACATTAAAAACTTGCAAAATATGGCCAGATGTCTTATAATCCTGAGTGGCCCCTTAGCATAGTAGAGTTATAGAGTGAAGAAAGGCTTAGCAATTATGATCTTTTGTTGTTTAATTTTATGAGTACTTTTTGAATATATTCTCTTTGTTTAAAAGAAAAGAATTACAGGGGTTGGGGATTTAGCTCAAGTGGTAGAGTGTTTGCTTGGCAAATGCAAGGCTCTGAGTTCAATCCCCAGCACCCAAAAATAAAAAATAAAAAATTACACACACAAAAAAGAAATTGCACACACCCCCCCCAAACACCAAGGCTACACTTCCTTTTTGAGCACCGGTGCCAATCTAGGTCCAGTCTAGTCCCTCATTCCACCTTCCTGGAGATAACTTAGTGTTTTGGGTAGCTTTTTTCATATATATATATATATATATATATATATATATATATACATACACATACACACACACACACATATGTACACACACATACATATACACATATATGTACACACTATATATATATATACACTATACTATATATGTACTACATATATATACTGTATATACACTATATATATGTGCTACATATATGTGTATTTCTATTATATATATATGGATTGAAAAAATATAGAAAATTGTTTCATTGTTTGTTTGTTTTGCTTTTTCCCCCCACCCTCCTGTTTTACTTTTTAAAAAAAAATTGTCAACCTGCATGTTGTTCTGCAATATTCTTTGTTAAATCACGATCTGCCTCCAGTCTTTCCATATTAACTACCTCTGAGAGTGCTGCCTCATTTTAAACCTAACTTTGCGTGATGGGGCTGACTCAAGCCTGTAGGTGGTTTGCGGGGCGGGCCTTGTCTAGGTGGTCGGTCTTCTTAGCGAACCAGTCTTGCCTAGGCACTTCCTCAGGGAACCAGTCCTCTGAGTCCCGACCGTACCGCGTGCCTCCTGTAGAGGGCGCCCCTCTCCCAGCGCCGCCTTCCTTCCTGGTGTCCTCGAGTCCTTTAACAGTTCACGATCTGATGGGTGCAGAGTGAGATCTTGTCAAGGTTTTAATGCTCACTTCCCTAATTCTAGTAAAGGTCAAATATGTTTATATTCGTTTTTATGTGCTTTTCCATGAAGGAAGAGCCCATTTTCTATTGGTTGTTGGTCTTTCTCTTGGGGTGTATAGTTCTCCGGTACTCATCTTCTGTTTGTTGTGCACACTGCCAGTGTGTTACACTATCATATTGCTTGTGTTTCATTTTTGCCTTTGGTGCTTTTGTTATACAAGTTTTAAGTTTTTAATGTAGCTAGGCTTAGTGAACTTTTTTTGTGCCTTTACTTTTGCTTTTACATTGGGGTGCCATGTATCTGCTATTTTATTTTTGAATGGTAGGAGAAATACTTAACTTTTTTTGGACTTTGTAATTTTTTCCCCACTATTTTGTTTGACTATACATATGCTAATAAAGCATGGTTTTATTTTTTTTTAATTTTTTATTTTTACCAAGAACATGTAATGGTACATTGTATACATAATGATCATAATCAACATGGTTATTTTGTACCTGTACATGATAAAGCATGGTTTTAAATACCTTGGCTGTTACATTTATAATGTAGTTTTCTGTTGAGTAGAGAGGTGTTTTTTCTTATATTTTAATTCTTTGTATAAAGTTAGAGATCTATTTATACAAGTTTCATTTTTAAAAACCATACTAGAATTTTGCTTGGGACCGTACTGAACTGATGCATTTACTTCCTTTTGCTCATTTTTATTCTGTTTCTCAAGGACACTTTTACCTTTGTTTTGGTATTTAGAGTTTTCTCGGTTCATGAAATTGCTAAATACACTTTTCTTTCATGTATGCTGATGCTGTTGGCTATAATCTTTTGCTCTGTTTTTTTTTTTTTTTCCAGAGTATAACTACACCAACCAAAGCTTATCAACTTCGTTCTCGATTAGTCCCAAAATTAAGCCCTGAAACAGGGAGCTTTGGCTCTGCGCACACTCAGAATTGCCACGAATTGGATAATGATATCTTAAGTGAGCCTGTGCCCCCTGCGATGAGTGAACAAGCTTTTGAAGCCATTTCTGAAGAGCTTAGAACAGTGCAGGTAATGTTTCATTTTAGAAAAAAAACAAATACTTGGACATTCACTTAAATAACTTTTCTTTATTTATCATTTTATTTTACTTATTTATTTATTTATTTATTTGGTGCCGGGGATTGAACTCAGGGCCTCGTGCTTATTAGGCAAGCACTCAAATCACTGAGCTAAATCCCTAGCCCCTTCTTTGTCTAACATTTTTATTTTTATTTTATTTATTTATTTTTTTTTGTGGTGCCGGGGATCGAACTCAGGCCCTTGTGCTTACAAGCCAAGCATTCTAATCACTGAGCTAAATCCCCAGCCCCTGTCTATCATTTTAACTGCTTATAATTTGTAGCGTTCAAACATGCTTAGTATTAAAATCATATCTTTTAAAGTGTGAGTACGTAAGAATCCTTGGCTTGGAAATCAGCCCACTCTTGTTCCTTTAATTCATTTTGGTGTCTTCAGCAAATTATTCTCCACTCTCTATGGACTTTCTTTCCCTTGTGTGTAAGATGACCACTTTATCACTAGCCTCAAGTTTCGAAACTGATTTGTAAGACATAGGGCTGTGTCTTGTAAAGGAAGTTAAAATATTTGATAGAATCTCACCAGAGATCAAATTTTAGATAGCTTTTAGTGTATTTGCTATGACTTGTAAGATTGGATTTTCTTGGAGGTGTGCTGGTTTGGTAATTTGCGGGGCAGTGCTGGGGATCTAACTCAGGACCTTGCACCTGTGAGGCAACTACCACTAAGCTAAATGCCTAACCCCTGGTTTGTTAATTAAAAAAAATTTTTTTCTACTCTCCAGTAAAACTTGGAGTGCTCAGCGTCACTGTGAATCCCAGATTCTTGCCCTTTCCAAGAACTGAGGCCTTTCTGTAGAGGTGACCCTGTGCAGCTCTGCACAGAAGTCTCAAGAGGGCTGTGTGGTTGAATCCTTCTTTTCTTTGCATGTTCAGCTATCCACTTTGTTGAACCACAGCACACTTCTAAAATATGAAGATTCATCAGGATAGTAGTTTGAAGTTTCCTCCAAACAGGCCTTTGCTATGTTTGTTCATATGTGGTATTGTAGTGGTACCTTGTTTTGTTGTGGTATCTTATCTCTTTAATGAAAAAAGAAGTGGCGAAGGATTATAAATTCCATGAAAAGAAATTTGATAGCTGAAGTCTGTTGCAGGAACAAATGAGTGCTCTTCAAGTCAAGTTGGATGAAGAAAATCATAAAAACATAAAGCTTCAGCAGCATGTTGACAAACTGGAGCACCATTCTGTGCAGATGCAGCAGGTGGGTGAGCCCGGGAGTGTGGCCCAGACTGCGTTAAAGACGAGCTCAGAGTCAGAGCGTCCTCCCAAAGCCGCAGTTGATGTTGGCTGTGCAGAGTGCTCTGGTAGCGAGGCAGGCGTCCACTGTCAGAATTCTGGCTGGATTCGTCAGCAGTGCAGATGGATACCTGGCTGTTTTCTAGAGGAAAATGAGAGGGTCCCTCCATGCTCTTGCCATGATCCAGTACTTTCTCGGTCACCATAACTAGTTCCTAACGCAGCCAAGTTTCTTCTGGTCAGAGACCTAAAACTAGACATTAGAAAAAGAAGCACCTTAACAATTTGAACTGTGTCCCAGCGGGCCAGCATTCCTTTTGCCATAATCCTGTCTCTTTCCCAAAGCTTTTCTCATCTGAAAGAACTAATTGGACCAACCAGCAGCAAGAGTATCTCCTGCAGCTCAGTGTTCTTGAAAAGCAGCTTCGAGACACGCAGACTGAGAACAACTGTAAGTGTGAACAGTTAGGATCCTTATGACCTGACTGGGGCACTGTAACTCAGGGTCCTTTTACTCATTTAGGTTAATGTCATCTGTCTTTGTTACTGTCCTCTTTGCTGAGACAAAATACCCCACATCCACAAGATAAAGGAGGAAAACTTTAACTCACAGTTTGTGGAGGTTTCAGTCTATATTTGGGTGGTTACAAGGTAGGCAGCCTGGCAGAGGGGCTGGTAGGGAGAAAGAGCTCATGGCAGGCAGGCAGGAGGCGGCACAGCTTCATCGTTCTTTCCCTTTTAATTCCATCCAGGCTATAGGCCTGTTGGTGGGTGCCACCCACACCCAGAACTATGCTAAACCAATAATTGGTCTGACCCAGTACCACACCCATGACCCAGCCACTCCCAGAAGCCCTGCTCGGAGAGCATGAGGCTTTGGGGGCACATCTGATATAAGCCCTTGTCCCTGTGCTTCCCACACACCCCTGTCCCCCATGGGCTGTTTTGTTGTTAGACATGCTATAAATGTTTGCTTCAAGTTATAAATAAACTGCCTTGAAAATGAAGCGTCTTAGGGTTGGGAATTTAGCTCAGAGGTAGGCACTTGCCTAGTAAGTGCAAGGCCTTGTGTTCAATCCCCAGCACCGCCCCCCAAAAGTAGTGTCTTGATGTAATCGGGTGAGTGTTTTAATATTGGCAGAAAGAACCATACATTATTTATATACATTTGTAGATGTGGGGGGATCATTTGATTCCCTTTTTTTTTTTCAGTTTATTTTCCCTTCATCAAAGTATTTGCAGTTGTTAAAAAGCTAAAACAAAACAAAGCCATCCTATTTTCTTTGATCTAAAAAGTTGCCTAGTTTTCTTTCTAGGTAGAGATTCTTTCACAAGACTAGAAATGTTTAACCTATATTGTGAAGTTCTGATACTTAACCAAAGGATTTTCAATAACTAAGATTAGATGACTTCATAAATATTAAATCTTGTGATTTTTTTTTTTTCTCGTATTGAGTTTGGGGGCAAAAAAGCATTTTGATGCACATTTCTATAGAGGACATCTAGAAAAGTCAAGTGAGGTACAAGTGAGGGATAGATGTTAGTTAGCTCTTCTTTTTAAGTAGAAAGGGAAGAAGAAGGAGAAGGGAAGAATCCCATTAGTCCTGCACACTAGCTCTTCAGCTTCTCTGCTCAAAGGCGGTGTCATGGGATTTATTTGCCTACTTTATGAAAACACCTGGAAGGAAACCCATTGAGGACTCGTTTTGTTTTTTTCAGTTTTGAAAAGTGAAGTGCGTGACCTGCGATTGGTTCTTCACTCTGCCGACAAGGAACTGTCTTCGGTGAAACTGGAGTACGGCTCCTTCCGAGAGAGTCGGGAGAGAGAGCTGAGCCAGCTGTCTGAGCGGCACCTGCAGGCACAGCTGCAGCTCGACAGTGTCAGGTGGGCTCCTCATGCCTTACATTCAACCTCTGAATCCAGCTGGCTTTACCGCTGACTGGTTTTGTGTGATTTTTAAAAAATCATTCTCTTAATCTTGTCGGATCTTAATTTCCTTGTGTTTACTTGATAGTGTGGAACTAGATAAAACAATGTGAACGATCCACTCTATTTAGCTATGTATGTAAATTCTATCTTAGAAGTATTAAGTATACACTAGCTGTCTGAAGATGCTAGGCACAATTTAATTTTTCCGAGTGTCTCTGGTGTTAAGTAATTGCTGTTGAGCTGTTTGTTCTCCATCATGGTGCTCGGAGGCTGTCCAGGCTTCTGAAGAAACAGCACAAGGTTGTAGTGTGTGTCTTGAATCATTTCGCCTGCTTTATATGTACTTCTTAGATCCTCAGTACATATGCTGTGTGTGTCCTCTCCCTGGCCATCCGTTGCCAGGAATGTATTCAACTTTGTATTCCACTGTTACTCTCTGCTCGGAGTGGTACGGTAGGTGGTTCTGTGTCTGGTGACAGCTCTGTAGAAGTACAGGCATGTATTTGGGATCAGAGATCTGGCTCGAGGTTTGCTGGTTGTGGCTGGACTCAGAATGTGTGGGTATGACACAGTCTTTCGGGGAAGGGAACGAGAGGATGAAAACTGAAAATGCAGTAAGTCGTTCTTTGCCAAAGAATTTCTCTGTTGCTGAAGTCAAAGCCACTTTTGCCATCTTACAAAACCATCTTAGAACTGAAGAGTATGGCTGGAATTGAGCTGTCAACTCTTAGAAATTAATAACTAGTGCCTAGAAACCCATGCATGGACCAAGTCACCCTAGATTGCTAACTCATTAAACATGTCTGGCTGAAGGCCCAGGGGTGAGCCTGAGGAAGCGATGGCTGCCAGCTGACACCCCTCCTGCCCTGCTGCCGTCCTCCTCCAAGCCCCCGTGGCCCAGTGGGCCTCATGTGTCCATCATGGACCTTGCACAAGGCCATGAGGAGCTTCACCTCAGTCTAGGCTGGTGTCAGTTGGCAGTGGTTCGTTGATGGCATAAACTGAACTGCAGATAATCTGAGTCCAGAAATATAGTAGCTCTTCATATTTACCATTGTACAATGTTTTCCTGGTAAAGATTAGACAAGGAAAAACTTCTTGAGAGCCAAGCCTGCCTTCAGGATTCCTATGACAACTTACAAGAAGTGATGAAGTTTGAAATTGACCAACTTTCAAAAAACCTGCAAAACTACAAGAAAGAAAATGAAACTCTGAAATCTGATCTGAGTGTAAGTCAGGAAGGGTGGTAATTGATGAATGTGTCCAGATCTGGGCTGTGGTCTTGGTGAAGGGCAAGGCCCAGGTGACCTCTCCCTAACATCCTGTCCTGGCCCTGGTGCCTGCACAGCATTTGTTAACTGCGTGTTCCCAGGCACAGTCACCTCCAGTCTAATCTAAGGTTGTCTTTTAGAATCTGGTGGAGCTTTTTGAAGCAGAAAAAGAATGTAACAACAAACTATTGGTACAGTTTGAAGAAGATAAAGAAAACAGTTCCAAGTGAGTGTTGTTGTCTCCACTAATTGACTGAAATACTGTTCACTGTCATGTGCTCTTCTTGTTTATGTATTTTTTGCTAATGTCCTGTGAAGACTTATTTTCAGCCAGGGATGTACCTCGGTGCTAGAGCCCTTTTCTGGCATTCCTGGGGCCCTTGGTTCCATCCCCAGAATTAGGGGGAGTATTTTAAAAAATCTGGACAGACTCAGTTCCTGTTTCCATTGAAGAAGTCAGATAAAAGGTAACTCTTTTATTCCAGAGAAATCCTAAAAGTTCTTGAGGCTGCTCGTGTGGAGAAACAGAACGAGATGGCCAAGTTTGAGAATCAGGTACATTTCCTATTATTCTGACTCTAGAATTTGAAGTTTGTAACTTTTATTCTTGATGTCTAAGAGGTTTATTATAAAAAGCTTTTCAGCATTAGAAATTCTATCTTTTACAGAATTTTTTTTGTTGGTGGTTTTATTACTTTTTTGTTTGTTTGTGATACTGGCAGTTGAACCCAGGTCTTTGCAGTGAGCTGCATTCCCATCCCAGCCATTTTTTACTTTGAGACAGGGTCTTGCTATGTAGTCCAGGCTGGTCTTGAACTCAGTATATACTCCAGGCTGGCCTTGAACTTGTGGCAGTTCTCCTGCCTCAGCCTCCAGAGTGCTGGGATTACAGGCATACGCCACCACATCTGGCAGGGTAGTATTTTTCTAAGTTTTATTTTTCTAACTTCTGGATCACCAATAATCTTAGGATTTGTTCGTCTCTTGGAAAAGACTACAAAAATTGTCTTTCCGCAATTTATTGTTTTCGAGTATTACTCTTAGCTCAAACTCAATGATATGAAAAACAAATATCAGCATTTCTTTAAATGCACATGTGGTGAACTTTCTCATTTAATCCTTTTTCTAAAGGATTTGTTTTTGTCTTAGATGGCAGAAATACAGAAACTAGAAGAGAGCTTGCTTGCTGCTGAAAAAATGATCAGTTCCTTGGAAAAGTCTAGAGATGCTGATAAGGTAAGTAGGGCTCTAGCTTGCTCTGTAAATGCTGCTTGGTGTTGCAGGCTCCAACCCTGTCTTCCTCTGCAGGGAACCTGAGAGCTGCTATTTCCTTTTGCATTTAGACTGCATGTCCTTGTCTTCCAAGGGTACGAGAGTGAGCTCTTCCACTTTAGTTAACTTCCACATTACTTCAAGTGCAAACTACTCTAATGCTCTGGACGGCAGCGACTGTAAACTCTCTTAGCTGGGATGCTCACCCATCCGATTGACTTTTTTTTTCCCCCTGAGACAAGGTCTCACTATGTAGCTCAGGCTGGCCTTGAACTCACTGTGTAGTCCAAGCTGGCTTCAAATTCACAGCAGTCCTGCTTCAGCCTCCCAAGTGGCCAGGATTACAGGCATGTGCAACCATACCTGGCTCTATCTGATTGACTCCTAAGTCCCATGAAATTCTCAAATCCTTAGTATTGACTTTTATCTAGAATAATACAAGTAACATGCCTGTCCACGAATCAAAATAGGTATTCATATAGATCTTTCTCGTTCATAAAACCAAAGCAACTGTTGCATTGTGGTGGCGTAGGCCTGTAATCCCAGCACTCAAGAGGCTGAGGCAGGAGGGTTGCGGTGAGTTCAAGGCCAGCCTGACCTACATAGTAAGATTCTGTGTCACAAACACCTCCTAAATAAATAAAACCAAGCAACTGATTAAATAAAATAGAATAAAGCCGTTAAAATGTAAACTGATATTAATAATGGGATGGAATGTAATACTTTACTGAAATAAAATTGTTCCTTTTTTTCCCTACTGAGGGTTGAATCCAGGACTTTTTATTTTTTATTTTGTTGAGACAGAGTCTCTCTGAGTTGCTCAGTTAGACTTGAACTTTCAGTCCTCCTGCCTCAGCCTCCTAGATTGGTGGGATTACAGGCTACCACAACAGATTTAAAATTGACGTCTTATGCTGCATTTAGGGGCAAAAAATAGCTTATCGTTTAGAAATGGTCTTAGTGTCTTGGAGTATGCAAATGCCTTTTCTGTCCTCATCAGGAAGTTATAACTGACCTTACAAACCAGATCCAGGAGCTCAGAACATCAGTGTGCGAGAAAACAGAGACCACAGACGCCCTGAGAGAAGAACTGGAGGACATAAGAGTAAGTTCACTCACCACGCTTGACCGTGACACACACCTCAGGCTCAGAAAGGTCGAGCACTCCACCAACAGAACGCTGCGGTGGTCTGCGCGGTGGACGCACCTGCTGGGGCGCAGGGTGTTGGTGTCTGCAGGCCGGCGGCACTTCCAGTGCCCCAACTGGAGCAGGTTCTCGTGCACCACCGCAGAGCTGCTGCAGTCCTCAGAAGCAAACTGGTGTCACCCATGAGGGTTCAGGCTAGCGTGGTGCTCCTTAGTTGTTTCGGGAAAGAAAGAACACACTTTGGTTCAGAGATATTAACTGTGTAGAGAATGGGTTTATTCCCCAGAAGTAGCCCTAGTAACACTCCTAGAGCAGCCACATCTCCCGGGTGTATCTCAGCTGACCGTTGGTGCCGCTGCCTCTGCTCGGGCTGCTGGGAAGTTTTCTGTCTGCGGTGCTGTGCCTGAAGCGCAGCGCTTTCCCTGAGGCGGGCTCCTGATGAAGGCGGTGGAACCTGAGCTTCCCGCTTCCTCTGGGACTTCCCATTTCTTTTGGCCATGTGCGTTTTTTCTTTCGTTCCTTCACTAACAAGGATTTATTGAATTAGCTCATGTCGATCTGGCTACCGCTTCGGAACTCAGATCACTTATAAGTTGTTCTACAAAAAAGCAGATGGCTCTTGCATCCTGACTTTCATTCCTGCAGTGCAAATACAACTCTGCTTTGGCTGACAGAGAAGAAAGCAGAGTGTTGATCCGGAGGCAGGAAGTGGAAATTATGGATCTGCAAGAAACCGTTAGACTGAGAAAACTCTCTGACGACATTGAGGTAAATGTTAACGCCATGCCTATTTGTTTTTTGGTTTTCGCTTATTATTTGTCAATATGTGTATTTGTGCATGGAGGTTCATAGTGAGTAAATAGAGTAATAGTTAGCATCACTTTTCCCAGGGAAGGCCAGGCTATTTATTTATTTATTTATTGTACTGGGGATTGAACTCAGGGCCTTGTGCTTGCTAGGCAAGCACTCTAACCACTGAGCTAAATCCCAAGCCCAGGCCAGGCAATTTAGAGATGACACTAAAATCGTTAAGTTGTGGGTGATCGGTCTGTTTTCCTTCATGGGTTCCACCACGTGGTAAGTTGGTGTACCTGGCCCCTCTGTAGGAGGTGCTGCGTGGAGCCTGCTTTACTTGGACACAGAGGTAACAAGAGATCAAAGAAAGGGCTGCTTAGCAGTTTGAGTTCACAGTATCTCTTGGTTTCAGCTAAAGTACACGTCTTTGTTGTTGTCCTCATTGTGGGTGTGAATGTATCTATTTTAAAACGAAGTCACACTGTCACAAGGTTCAGAAGCAATGTCCCTTCCCTCCTCCTTCCTGCCCATCATGTTCCCCCTACCAGTTTCTACTGTGTCCTTCCAGGAATATAGATTCATCTTTCATACTTTCACACAAAATGGTCAGCTGCATTTGATACACTGTTCTAGATTTGATTTAGAAATGCAGTTTTCTTATGAATCTGTGCTACCTGTGAAACAAGTATTCATTGAATCTGTATGGCCTGTCCCTGGCCTGACATGGGAGGAGAGGATGACTGAAGCTCTCTTCCCTGTGCCACAGCCTGCATTCTAGCCTAAGTGTGTCATAATGTAAGAGACAGTGCAGGAGCACAGAAAAGGGAGGAGAGGAAGAATTCTGCCCAAGGGACTCCAGGGAGTTTCCCAGGAGGGGTGATGTTTGTACAGACTGCAAGGGCGGGAGGCTGGCAGCATGAATGCGTGCGCAGCACCTCGAGGGCAGGGCCAGGTCTTCTAGGAAACTGGAACGGCAGACTTCAAGCCCAGGCAGAAGACAAGAGGTCTAGCAGTTGTTGAGAAGCACAGTTGGTGATGGTTGGTGTCCCGCTGGGTCTGGGCTGGGAGGGAAGAAGCAGTCAGAGGCACCCGGCTGCCAGCCTGTAGGGCTGGGTGTTTCTGTGCACATCTGGGGAGGGGCAGAGAGGCCCAGGAAAGCAGGTTCTCTCTCTGCACCCTCTTTGAACTCACAGATCCTGGAGGGAGTTGGCCATGGTGCTGCACACCTTTCATCCCGGCTACCTGGGAGGATGGGGCAGGGGGATCGCAAGCTCAGCCCCAGCCTGTGCAACCCAGTGACTTAGAGAGACCCTGTCTCAAAATAGAAAGTGTCGAGGGTGTAATTTAATCCCTGGGTCCAACCCCTAGTACCACACACACATACACACACACAAATCTGGGGATAAATATCCATGGTGGATATAACCAGTAATTTGTTTATATCTTGCCACATCCCAGGTGAGATTTGAAGCTGCTAATACACATATCATACAAGAAAATTAGAGTTCGAGATTCTGGCTGTGTGACTTTGGGGAAGTTCCATTTCTCTCTGCCTTGTGTTGAGTCTGTAGAGGTGACAGTTGCGAGAATGAAGGGAGGTGGTTCGTGAAACACGCTCAGGACGCTGACTGATTCCTTACAGCTCCAATACCTGTTTGTGGGGAGTGGAGGGGGAGCTCATTGAAAAGTCACGTACAGTAGCCGCAACCTGTGTGAAATATGAAACCTTGGCTGGAAATTCTGTCCCATGAGCCTATTGTGAAAGTAAACGGGGATCAGAGTGGGAGTAGCTCAATGGGTGGAGACAAATATCACGAAAGCATACAAATATATAAATGTTCTTAGATTGTTTATTCAAAGTGATCTTTTGAAAAAATCTTAATAGTAAGGTTAAAAGCCATAAGGAGAAATTATATATTTAAAACAAAGCACACTGATTGGAAGAAAATATAATCGATGACAGTGTGTTGTCTTAATGCCCAGGAAAAAAAAAAAAACCCAGAAGAGGTTTTATGAGTCCTGAGGACAGAATGCTGTGGAAATGGACAAAAGATGGTACACATGTACGTCTCCAGAGACTCTAGATGTGAGAATAAATACATGTAATAAGTGAAGAGTTCAAGTTGACCAAAATAATGTCATGGGTTAAATTGTGTTGCATCTATAAGATGAAATGGAGGCCTCCCAATGAAAATTATAACAGTACATAATAAAATGTTTGTGATACATTGGGTATTTTTTAAGTATGTGTAGGCACACACATACCTTTGGAAAGCTAAGCAAATTCTGCTTTAGTTTGATAATGATTACATATACTGTGTACCCAGAAATTACGTGTGCAGCTGGGTGTGTGGCATATGCCTATAGTTCTAGTATTCCGGGAAACTGAGGCAGGAGGCTTACAAGTTTGAGCCCAGCCTAGGTTAGGCGCTTAGTGAGACCCTATCTCAAAAAATAAAAAGGGCTCTGCATGTAGCTCAGTTCAAAGGCCCTGAGTTCAATTAGTACAAACAAAACAAAACAAAAAAAACCCCAGCATCCCCCAAGCCTTCTCAAGCCTGGAGGTGGAACAACAGGTGTGCTCTGTGCCTCAGTCCTCCCTGGAAAAGGGAGAGCAGCTTTAAGATCCTGGGTGTAGGGGGTGAGTGCGGTGGAACCTCACTGGGATTGCCTGTGTGAATTTTCAGAAGTAGTGCTGACCTCGGGGGTTGAGGATTTAGCTCGGTGGCAGAGCGCTTCCCTAGCAAGTGCCAGGCCCTGAGTTCAATCCCTGGCACCCCAAAACAAAAACAAAAACAGAAGTAGTACTTATCTCTATACATGGTCACCTAAACATTAACTGTTGGTTTTTCTTGGGATAAATTAGCACACAAGAGAAAAAAAAAAAAAGAATAAATAAGGCCTTACACAAAAATGTCTAACCTTTCAAAAATTGTACATGGTAATGACTTGTGAACCTTTACTGGGTTATTATATTTGAGAATGCTTCCTTTCTGGGACTGTCTCTGACAGAGGGACATGCTCTGTGAGGATCTGGCCCATGCCACTGAGCAGCTGAACATGCTCACGGAGGCCTCCACCAAGCACTCAGGGCTGCTGCAGTCTGCCCAGGAAGAGCTGGCCAGGAAGGAGGCCCTAATCCAGGACCTTCAGCACCAGGTAAGGGCACAGCAGTGCTGTTTCACGGTGGCCAGAGTGTCCCCCGGTGAGGGGGTCACGACTCCCTGCCTTGGCCAGCTGCCGCGTGCACTGCTGGAGGCCCCGGAGTGCCGAGGGGAGGCAGAGCACGGTGACCTCAGAGCCTGGGCTCCTCACAGTGATGAGGGACCTGACCTAAGAAAGGAAAATTCCACTGACGAGCATTTCTGCTTCTGTAAACTGCCTGCTACATAGATGAGAAAATGGCTGGCAACTGCCCATATCCACAAGCCCCCAGCTTAGATGTTCTGCAAGATAAACAGACTTGGTTCCGCTTAGCAGGCCCTCCTCCCTGCTTTCGTGCCCTTTTTAACCATCCCATTTTCCAGATTTCGGCAGGAAAGCTCTGGTGGGGAAACAAGTGGAAACTCAGGCCAGAAGAGGTGCTCTGTACAACCCTGCACCCTCTGGGCTGCCAGCCTGAGAAACCCGAGTTCTCCAGCTCTGGTGGCATTTTGGTTCTTGGCTGGCGATTGCCGCAGCACTGGGGTCCTGTAGCACGACTGCTGGAACGTGGGGTTGGCCCTGCCCAGCCGCCTCCCCTGGCCCTGCGTCCGGGGCACCCCCCGGCCCTGCGTCCGGGGCACCCCCCGGCCCTGCGTCCGGGGCACCCCCCGGCCCTGCGTCCGGGGCACGTGGAGCAGGCTCTCGGCACAGAGGTGAAGCGTGGCTCGCCTTCATCATCATTTTTGGCTGCAGCTGTTTCACATTTTATATTTTTCTTTAGTGAGCCTTTGGTTACTTGTGAAATTTAAAAAGTAAAAACAGATGTAAATAAGTTTTGGAGGGAAAAAATGAGATGGTTGGGATATGGTAGCTACCAAGAGAGACAAAAACAGCCCAGATTTCACAGTGTATTACTTTGAAAAATGCTGTGGTTTTAATCTTACTGCTTTTGAAATTATTAATCAAGTCCTGAAAAAATAATGTAAAAAACATATTTCTTCATACCTGGAGAAGCACGTGCATGTGTGTGTAGACACAGTGCTCCTGTCTAATCAAAACCTTGTATCTTTTGACTAGTATCTCTCATCTGTATCCCCCTCTAGTAACCACTGTCCTACTGTCTACTTCTGTAAGCTCGACCTTTTTAGATTCCCCACACAAGTGTGTGTCCGTCAGCTGTGACAGACAACTGATAAGATCACGGCTCGGGAGGAAGTCCTGGTGTGTCTCGCCTCCCAGGGTCGGAGGTTCTGTCCTGTTGTCACTGGCTCCATTGCTTTCAGGCCTGCAACAGCAAGGCAAAAACATCCTGGCAAAGGGCAGAGGAAAGCAGCTCCCACCCATGCATAGTGCCCCCACACTCAGGGTGTGTGTCCTCCATCCATTCGCTGTCCCCGGTGCTGGTCTCCTCTGGAAGCTCCCTCACAGATGCCCAGACCCGCTTCACCATTTCCTGGGTGTTTCTGAGTCACTGGGAGGCCATGTGTTTGCCTCCTGTCCTGCCTTACTTCCATTAGCATGGCGTCCTCCAGTGTCTCCCCTGCTGTCCAGTGACAGAATTCGTTTCTGCTGACTGCTGTTCGTCATGGGTATTTACCCCACTGTCTTTACCCATTCCTCCGTGGGTAGGCCTTAGGGTTACTCCGTAACTTGTGCACGGTGAGCATGGGAGTGCAGGGGTCTCCTCGACATGTTACTGTGGCTCCTTCGGGTACATGCCCAGGAGTCAGGCTGCTGCCAGAGGCTGGTTCTGGTTCTGGTTCTGGAGAAGCCTCTACCCAGCCTTCCACAGGGGCTGTACAGTTAGCATTCCCATCAGCAGGGTGAAGCACTTTTCTCCCCACCCTACTGATGCATAGCTTTCAGCCTTGTACGCCGGCCTTTCTGTGAGGTGAGGCCCCTTGCAGTCTGGGTTTTCATTTCCCTGGTGACTGGTGACAGGGAAGCTTGTCTTCTCCAGTAGGACCATGCACTGCCTACTGTTTTCTAACTTGTAACCCTTCATCTCTTCAATTTTTGCAGCTACACCAAAAGAAGGAGGAAGTGGAGCAGAAGAAGAATGAATATAACTTCAAAATGAGGCAGCTAGAACATGTGATGGATTCAGCTGCTGAGTATCCCCAGGTATGTTTCCAAAACAAACACAAAAAAGTACATTTTAGGAGAAATACAGGATTGTGAATGATTAAATTGGGAAATTAAAGACTATAGCTTTGTCTTTTTACAAAAAAAAGATTTTCATTAGCATTATCTGCTTTCTTCTTGATAAACATACCACTCTTGCTTGTTTTACATGGACAAGAATTAGAATCATTAGCTAACTGGCCTGTGAGTTGGTGTGTGATGCGTGCTGGGTGCTTGGCACGAACGTTTGAAATGCACATCCTGTGTGTTAGGTATATAGATTTCAAATGAATTCTTTCTCGCGTCATCTGTTAATCATATATTTGGATGGGATGGGATTATATTTTAGAGTCCTAAAACACCACCTCACTTCCAAACACATTTGGCAAAACTCCTGGAAACACAAGAACAAGAGATAGAAGACGGACGAGCCTCCAAGACCTCTCTGCAACGGCTTGTAACGAAGCTAAATGAAGACAGAGAAGTCAAAAATGCCGAAATCCTCAGAATGAAGGTATCTGGATGATTTTTTTTTTTCAATAATTTAAATTTTTCAAAATAAGCATTATCTTCCTCATGGTTACTAAGGTTGCACAATTCAAAGGGCACAGAGATGAAGGCTGGACTGAGAAAAGTCTTCCTCCCAACTCTAATCCTAGCTACCTACCCTGGGGCTTCCTGAGCAGCTGGTTTCTACTGGGTTTTTACACTTTCTCAGCACATGTGTTACCAAGTCTGTAGGCATCTTTTCTGTGCTCTGGTGATTTTTACACAGTGCTGCCACACAGGGTGGACCAGCTGCACAGTTGTCAGCAGTGCAGAGAGCGCCTGTTTCGGCCTTCTGGATCTCTGCCAGTTCAAAGGCCAGAGCATGTTGTCTCAGTGTGCTTTCAAACTTCTGTCTCTTAGAAGTAAAACTGAGCACCCCCTGTTTTTCTCTTGCTGTGAACTGTGTCCTTCACTATGAATTAACATGACATTGATAACTGTTTGGGACATGGTGGGTGTGAGTGTGGGTCACAGTTCTTGGCCTCCCAGAGCTGTCACAGCTGCACCTCATCCAGCGATCCCCAGGTGGCGCTCTGTGTGGGGGGAGCTGGGAGAGGACGCCTGTCTCAGTCATGCCTTGGGGTGCGCTCACACCTGCTGTGACGAATGTGCTGAAGACTTGCTTTGGTGTCTTCGTAGGAGCACCTGTGTGAGATGGAAAAGCTGCGCCTGGAGAATCAGCATTTAAAGGAGGAAAATTGGCTCCTGCAAGGTCAGCTGGATGACAGTGAACCACAGAAAGGCAGCAGGTGAGTGAGGGCCACCGGGACCCTGGCTGCCCGGGTGTGTCCTGTGCATGAGGTCGGAAGTGGTTTCTGCAGGGTCCACGTCCCCAACAGTGGAGTTGCTCCCTTGGGTGCTTTGGTCTGAAGCGGGCATTGCTTTCCCAGAGTGGGGAGATGAGGCATTCACGACTGCACCCACTCTGTCAGCCCTTGCACTGTTGTAAACCTGCTGAAATGAACTCAAAATGGGCAAGACACTTGCCCCAAGCAACTTCTTTCAAATAAAGCTAACAAGATGAGGTGCAGGAAGCCCTGCAGAAAGCAAGGATTTCCCGCCAGCTTCGTGACTCGCAGTGCAGCGAGCTCTGGGCAGGGCTGGAGCACTGCACACATCTCACAGAGCAGTGCTGTCTGGGGAGGCTCTAGGCACAGCTGGGCTTCAGTCAAGGCCTTTTCTAGTTAGTGCATTTGCCAACAGCACAGCAGGGTGCCAGCCACTGTGTCTGGACCTGCGCCCTGTGTTGAACTCTTCAAAGGCTTGTGAGCGCTCACGCAGTGTTTAAGATTTTAGTGCCTCAGTCACCTTGGAGTAACAAGAAAATTACCTGCCATGGTGGCACATACCTGGGATCCCAATATTCTGGGAGGCTAAGGCAGGAGAATTGGAAGTTGGAGCCCAACCTGGGCAACTGGTGAGAACTTACCTCAAAACAAAAACATTTTTAAAAGGGAAAAAAAGAAGAACATACCTTTCTTACAAAGTGATTTAAAGATTTAAAATAACAACATATAGGACCGGGGATTTAGTTCTGTGACAGAGTGCTTGCCGAGCATATGAAGACTCTGGTTTGATCCCCATCACCACAAAAAGCCAATGTGTATAAGGTGCCATTCATAGCATTCGGCTAAGGATGTCTCCTGATACAAGGCAGTTAGTAAGTGCGTGAGACGCAATCATCATCTTGCCCATTGTTAAGTTTCTGCCTGAGAGGTCAGAGATGAAAAAAGCCCGTAAAATTGTGCAAGAAAGTAAACTGAACCAAGGGTTGGGGGTTCTCTGGGATGGAGGGCCTCACCGAATTCCTCTGCCCAGATAAGGAGTGTCTGCTGTCCATGTTGTTGCCAGAAAGTCTTTGACAGAAGCTTACCCGCTCCTCAGCCCTGTCCAGAAGCCACCCTGAGACGAACTGTCCCTAACCGATATGGTCAGCTTTCTGTTGCTGGGACAGAACACCTGTGACACCCCCACCTTGAAGGAACAAGGTTTATTTGGTTCATGGTTCCAGAGGTTTCAGTCCAAAGTTGCTGTCTCCAAGGCAGAAACATGGCAGAAGGGTGTGGCTGGGAAGAGCTGCTCAGTTCATGGCATTCAGGAAGCAGAGTGCGGCTGGAGATTGAGCTCAGTGGTTAGAGTGCTTGCCTAGCAAGCGCAAGGACCTGAGTTTGATCCCCAGCACCAAAAAAAAAGAAAAAAAAAAACCAAAAATAATAAAGGAAGCAGAGTACAGAGAAAGAGGCCAGCAACTGGGCAGTGTCCCAGGTCACACCCCATGACCAACCAGACACACTCAGAAATGTGCTTCACTCATCTCCAGGCGTCCCTCAAGCCAAGGTTGACAGCATTACCATCACAGTGTTGATGATGGCCGCACTAACGGTCTCTTCCTCAGGAGTCTCTTCACTTTTTAGTAAGCAGCAGAGGTCTCATTTAGTAGGACTGGGGCAAAGCCAGAAAGCCGCATTTTTAATGAGCCCCTCACTCCTGGTCTAGGTAGGGGATTTGATGTGTGTAGTTGGCAGTCTGCTCACCTAGTTTCAGTGTGTTCCATCCATCACCGTGTCCCATCTTTTACCAAGAGTTAGCAGAAACAGGGAGCCCAGAACATTTCCAGATCACTTCTTAAACCACAGTTAAAAATACTTCATCTTAAAGTCACATGTTCCTTATGTGAAGAGCCACACAGAGCCTTTTTTGTGAAAAATTAGAGGAGGGATGAACTGCAGCCTGGGTGCCCAATGCAGCCCATGGCCCATACAGTAAATACAGTTTCTTTGGAACCTGGTCACCTCTGTTCATTGAAATGTTACAGTTGCTTACTCTTGTGCTGCAGTAGCCAACTTGAGCAGCTGTGACAGAGAATACGGCTCTCAAAGCCTAAAGTACCTGCAGTCTGGTACTTAGCAGAAATGGTTCGCCTGTCTCTGGATTAATGCACTTTAGAAAATTCGCCTCTCCCCCTGATTGGGGGTGTTTTCAGTGGAGTTTCACTACCCTCTTTGTCTAGGCTGCTGGATTCGTTAAGGGAGAGGAACTTTCCCGTCACTTCTGTTTTCCTTTGAGAACTGGTCTTGTACTCACCAGAGAGTGGTAGAGAAGCCCGTGCCTTCAGGCAGGTTCTCCTGGGGGAGGTCTTGGCTGCTAGGGGCCGTCCACAGAACTCAGCTAGTTCCCCAAGCTGGGCAGGCTCACGGTACTGGGGGCGCCATTCACAGATGTTATTCTGAGCACTCCTTTTCCATGAAGAGATTGTGCCCGTGCCCAGGGCCTCCCCATCCTGGCGTCTGCACACATGGGAAACCAGAGTGGTCACCAGGAATCCACGCAAAGGGAGAGGTGGGAGCTGCAAGGGCCCAGGCCACCCTGGTCACGTCCATCCCGGCCCCAGCTTGCCCTTTCCCTCAGTCCTTCATGCTCACATTTAATCTTCAGATGTTATCAGTCTCCACTGAATTTTGACTGTCTTGCTTTCCACCATGCCTGGGTGAGATCGTCCTGCTCTGCTCCTCGTGTTTCTGCCCCGGGGAACAGTCCTGGGCTCTGGGGAGCTTCCTTGTGTCACCCATGTGCCAGGCACATTTCTCGGCTGTGCCGATGGATCTGATCCCCATAGTTAGCTTCTCTTAGCACCACTGTGTGTGGCTAGATGTAATAAACACGTGACTGAACCCAAATGAACTTGACAGTGTCTCCCTGTCTGTTCCTCTAATCTGTGCAGCACTCAGAATCATCCCAAGAATCAACAGTTGAAGAATGAACAACAAGAAGAAATCATCAAGGAAAGGCTTGCTAAAGTATGACTTTTTAAAAATAATACAATAGTTTCTTTTTTGAGAAATGCTTTTGTTATTACCATTTTTGGTTATATTTTGTTACTGGGATTGCTGTCTTTTCTGCATTCCCACTGAGCACGCTGTTTACCATCAGTGTGCAGACACAGCTGAGAAGTAAGCGTGCAATGTGTTCAGCCCCAAGTGGGCGGCCTGCTGCTCTCACACCCCACTCCATGGAGAAACAAGTTCAGGGCCTCGGGGGGCCCAGGGTGTGAAGTCAGTTCCTTGGCATTAGGAACAAGAGGATGGTTTGATTTTATGATCATGAGGGAGAACAGACTGATTCAGTCTTTTTTAGTAATGTCATTAAAGAACTTCAATCTTTTTTTTTAATTTTATAGAATAAAATAACTGAAGAAATGCTGAAAATGAAAACAGAGTAAGTGTACTGTTTTGTATATAATTCTTGGTAATTTGTAAATTCTCCGTTAAAGGAAAAATGAACAGAATTGATGTTTACAAAATTATCCTTCTAATACCACGTACTCAGGGAAGGTCTTAGAGCCACGCCAAAAGAAAATCATAACGAAATCAGTGCATGGAAAAGCTTAACTTCCTTTGAGCAACTGAGGGGTGTTCTCCTCACTGATGAGGCCAACAGTACACCTGACTGGTTCTTCTCTTCGCTCTGAGACCTGGAGGCCAGTGCCCTGATTGCTTCTTGTCTTTTTTTTTTTCCCTTGCCTTGACCTGGGTTCTCTTTCTGTGTTTTCTGAAGCCATGATTTTAATTTATTCATGCTATTTGCATATTTATCTGTGCTCTTAAATTGCCTCATTTCATATACAAGGTACAATGTATTTTCTATCAGGTTCAACAGAAGTAAACTGATAGGCATTAACCAATAAAATGATAAAACAACATTAGAAAGATATTGGAGTAGGTATTCAGAGTCCTCAAACATTTTCTCTTGTTGTACTTCTTAAAAGAATCTTAAAATAGCATTTAACCTTTTCTCTTTTTTTCTCTTGGTACTGGGGATTGAACCCAGGGGCTTTGTACTGTGCTACATCCCCAGCTGTTCTTTTATTTTTTTGTTTTGAGACAAGTCTCACTAAATTTCCCAGACTGGGCCATCCTTGTGCCTCAGCCTCCCAGAGTGCTGGAATTACAGATGTTTGTCACCACACCCAGCTATCATGCATATTTTTCCATTTTATTTTTCTTAGTCCATGTTTACAGTGTATAATGATCACGTTCCTCGTGGGGATTTGGTACATGCACATAACACATCTTAATTTTTTCATCCTCTTTCCCTCCCCCCTCCCTCCACCTCTTGGTCCCCTTGCCATTTGTATAAAGCTTTTCATTAGAAGTTTAAATTGTTCAAAGGCCAGACATTGCTGCTGTAACTCCACACGGCCTCTCTCCACAAGATTACCTTTACAGGAAGGTAGTTTTCAAGGGCTTTCTCTTGTTGGAAATTCCCAAGAATCAGCTGTCTCCTTGGTCACAATAGGCACACATGAGATACCTCTGGGGAAGCTAAGGCAGTCAGTGTCTGACAAGGGAGTAGAGGTGACCCTGCTCAGCTTAGCCCAGTTGTTATTCACTGTGTACTTGGGAAGTGGGTTCTCTACTGTCACCCAAAACTGGCCACCGCCCCCTCTTCTTTTTTCTTGTCCCCCTCCCGTTCCTCTTCTCCCTTCTGTTCCTCCTCTTCTTTTGTGGTGCTAGGGATTAAACCATCTTGGGGGGAAATATCTAACTTGAGTGCTGTTTTGGAATTACATTCCTCGAAAATACTACAAACTGATACTTACTCTTCCAGTCTGGGAGAAGCCCAGAGTGCCCTTCACAGCAAGGAGATAGACTGCCTCAGAATGGCGGAGGAAATTGAGCGAACCCGAACATTGGAGGCTAAAGCGTTCCAGGAAAAGGAACAACTAAGATCAAAACTGGAAGAGATGTACGAAGAAAGAGAGAGAAACTTTCAGGTGTGTTAATGTGCTGGGATTTTCGTGGTACTTGGAGTCCTTGAATAAAGAAGATTAATCAGCAGAAACTGCCTTTCTGTAATGGGGTCTTCGGTCTGAGTCCCTCTAGCCCCACAGACAGATGGTTGCGGGAGCTGGAATCTAGGCTCCATCTCTTACACCCTGTGCTCTTGGGAGACAGGAAATTATGTGGATTTCAAAGGGCATGAAGTCATGCTTCTCACCTTCCCCCTCGTGTGGGTTTGTCCGCAGGAGATGGAGATGTTGCGGGGACAGGTGGAGTTTCTCACCGAGGAAAACGGGAAGCTGGCTGGGCATCAGAACCTGCATCAGAAGATTCATTACGTGAGGCGCCTGAAGAAGGTAGGCACTGAACATCACTCTGAATTCATCCAGTGTGGTTTAAAAGTGATCATTTTATTGACGATAAATTAAAATTTTAATGACTGAGGGGCTGGGGATTTAGCTCAGTGGTTAAAGTGCTTGCCTTGCAAGCACAAGGACCCGAGTTCAATCCCCAGCACCAAAAAAAAAAAAAATTTTAATGACTGAATGGCTTGCTTCAGGAAATGTCCTGAATTCAAGAAAATTTTGATCTTTTCTATTGTAATATAATTTAGTCCAATAAATTAACATAGATGCCAGATTTCTGTGTAATGTTAGGCAGTTTACTAAGTGAACATTCCAGCCTTAGTTTAAAACATGCTTACTGAAAGTCAAGAAGAATATCTCCTGTACAAATTAGAGCCTGAAGGTTTCTTCTTTCTTTCTCAATTACTTATAGGAGATGGAAAAGTTGCGTGCTGAAAATGTAGTTTTAAAAGAAAAGAAAAAGACTGAGTTACAAGGATCCGGGTCACCTCCATAAGAATCGCCTTGTTTGGAGATGGTTTTCTCTCCCTCTCGCTTTTAAAAGTGAGACCGGCGCTTGTTGACCAGGAGAGTGCAGCTAAGAGCCCCAGCTGTGAACTGTGTGTGTGGTGCTGGGCACGTGCCCTCTGGCACTCGCAGTCTGCTACTAAGTGGCTGCCATTCCATTTCAGGTTTCATGTCAGCTGTAAATACAGGAAAGGCTTTTTGTCTTATAAAGTTAAAGGCCTGTAGCTAAGGTCTCTTGTGGGCATTGGTCAGATCATTTTTTTCTTAAATAATCACCTTTGCTTCTCATGGTAACTCTAACAATATGGGGTGGTTCCAAAACTTGGCAGTGAGTTTGATGGCTCAATTTGTAGCACACTCATTAATGTGATAATTTTTGTACTTTCAGTTTGGTTTGGTTTGGTTTTTTGCAGTGCTGGGGATCCAACTCAGGGCCTCGCACATGGCAGGCAAGCATTCTACCTCTGAGCTACACCCCCAGCTCCATATTTTAAATTCTTTAAAGTATTTTCATGAGCATTTTCTACAACTGTAAATACGGCCATTTTTTTCAAATAAAATCTTTTTAAAATAATTACTAAAGTGACTTATACCATTCATTCACTTGTTTACTCTATACGTCCCTGGGCTGGGCTGGACGGTCTCCAGGATTGAAATAAGGAATCTGTCTCTCATTGTGCAGAGTGAGTTCACAGGGCACCCGACTCCCACTCCAGAAATAGAATTTTCAGGACAGACAGGTCAGTGAGAGGCACCAGGAGGGTTCGTTAGAGATTTTAGGATGCACTCGAGTGAAGTGTGGGCTCTCAGAGAAGAATGACATGCATCAGGGGCAGCAGATGTGCTTAAGGGGTCTCGGGAATGTCTTCAAGGTGGGTGGTCCATGATGGGTACTCCTGTGTCTGTCGGAATGTGAGCTACCGACGTGTGTCTGAAGCCGGGATCTGCTGCCCACCAGTATTGCTGCTTCTTCGAGGGTGGCACCCCTGCCCTAGAGGGCTTCCATGTCAGCATTCTGGTCCTTTTTACCGATAATGCAACACTACTGTATTACTGTGTCGCGTTTATTTACCTGTTCCTTACTTGGTGGGCCTTTGAGTTGTTCTCATCGTGGGCATGTTACAAACAAGGCGGCTATAAATGTGCGCACTAGGTCTGGCTGTGGATGTGTATTTCACATCTCAGGTACACATCCTAGTCCAGTGGTGGTGAGCCTGTGGCACGATGCTGCAGCAGGCTGTTTGTTATCATTGAAAGCTCTAAAAGGTTTGCCATCACTGGTCTAGGTCACCTGGGAAGCATGTGTGTAACTCCTTAAGTCACTGCCTGTCTTCTAAAGGTACTCTTTGTACCATTGTAGCCCACCAATGTCTTGCCCAGAACTTGGTACTGTAACTGGGAGTGCAAAATGGAACTTTAACAGTCAGATTTTTTTTCTTTTAGAGATAAGCACCTTCTCCAAGCTTCTTCCTGCTGAGCACATAAATAATATCCTCCTCTCCTTAGCCCAGATGAAGTGACAGAATAAGTAGGTGCTGACACCAGGAGGCAGGAGCCCCCTTTGCTTCTCACAGGGAAGGGGACAAGAGCTGAAGCCATAAAGGGAGTGTGGCGATCTGCATTGCCTCTGCCCCCCTTACAATAAAACACCTGTGCCCACCTATGTACTGGGGGGGCAGTGACTCAGTCTCCTCGGAGCTGGCTTTAAATACACCCCTTTTCCTTTTTTATCAGAACAAATGGCCCTCTTTGATTTGGTCAGTAGTGAGCAGACAAACCTGAGTATATGAGCCTAAGTGGCCAGGAAGGGCTCTGGCGAGCGAAGCAGGCACTTATGCAAAGGAAGTGGCTGCTCGTGACTAGCTCAACCCACAGTCAGGATTCCAGGGACATTCCAACCCCTGCTGGGGAAGTTTTTGCACCCAGAATCCCTGTCCTTTCCCGTTCATGGCATCCGCTGGCAAGTGCACTCAGGGATCTACTGTCTCCACCACTTGGACTTCTCTTAGGCCACTCACAGTGCCACTGCATGAGCTAAGGACTCCATCATGTGCAGCCATTTGATCATTTTGGGCACTGACTGGCCGTTGGTGCCATTCGGGCGAGGCAAGCGCCTTCACTATTTGCCCATTGGTCATTTGGGGGCACTGACTGGTGTGAGATGAGATTCCGAGGTAGAAAACTTTGCAGGTGTTTGTTTTGTTGGTTTGGAATACTCACTTATTTTGGTTTGCGTTGGTTTCTTTTTCTCTCCTTATAACCCCTTCTGTTCTAGGGCAGGCAGCAGGGTACAGTACCGTCTGGAAGCTGCATACTAACTGGACGGGTGCGGCCAGGATTCTATAATGAGGGCTGCCAGAGCTGTGTCTTCTGTACCCTGTGAATGTAAGGCAGGAAATCTCTCCCCCTTCAAGATTGGACGGAGCACTCAGTTTGGCCAGGGAGCTTCTCATTTTGGGACAGGACAATACCTCTAAGACAGTGTTCAGTTAGAGGTATTTACTCAGGAATAAAAGCGCTTGTGCTGGCTTGCTGAGGACCATAACCAGGACCTGGTGTTCGCTCCGTTGCCTCTGTTCCCTAACCTGTAACCATCGTGCATGCACGCGTCTATCCATGTTGGCCACGCTGGCATCCAGATTGGCAGCGCCTGCCAGGAGCGCTCCTTCCTGGAACATGGTGTCCAGCCTGATGGCCAGATGCCGAGTGATGAGACCTTTGGAGAGGATGGCTCCTTCAGCACCTTCACTGAGAAGACCTGAAGTGGAAGAGTCGTTGATGAAGTTCACAGTGGCACCTACCACTAGCTCTTCCAGGCTGGGCAGCTCATTATGGGCATGGAGGAGGCTGCCTACAGCTATGCTAGCGGGCACTACGCCTTTGGCAGGCAGGTCACTGGGCTTGTCTTGGTCTGAATTCCTACACTGGCTGACCGGCGCGTAGCTTCTTGTTTCTCCACCGTTTGGCTGGAGAACTGGCTCTGGTCTCCCCTCCCTGCTGATCAACATCTCCGTGGACTACGGCAAGGAATCCAAGCTGGATCCTCCATTTGCCCCAACCCCAGCTTCCACAGCTGTGAGTGAGCCCCACAGTTCCGTGCTCAACACCCGCACCGCCCTAGAGCACTCTGCTGTGCTTCAAGGTGGACGAGGAGGCCACCTGTAAGATCTGTGAGTGACCTTAACCATCTTGTGTCTTCTGTCCCTGCTCCTCTCAGAGGTGACGGAGCCATGAGTGTTGATCTGACAGAATTCCAGGCCAGCCTGGTGCCCCGTCCCAGCTTCCGCCTCCCTCCAGGCACACGGTCCCTGTCATTTCTGTTGACAAAGCCTGCCAATAGCTATGCCAGGGGGCACTCTACTCATTCACGAAAAGTTGGTAAATGGTAAGTCTTTATGTGTGTTGGCATGAATGTGTATAATCTCTGCTGCAGACAGCAGATCGCCAGTGCTTGCTTTCAGCCAGCCAGGCAGGTGGTGAAGTGTGGCTTGCCGCCTGTCGTACTGGGGTGGCATGGTCCCCAAACACATCAGTGCTGCCATTGCCACCATCAAAGCCAAGCACAGCCTCTAGTTTGTGGTTTGGAGCCCTGCTGGCTTCGAGAATGGCACAGATGGCCGTTGCCGAGGCCGGGCTTGCCTGGACTGCAGGCGTGATCTGATGGACGCCAAGCTGCCTTTGTTTGCTGGTACATGGGTGAGGGGAGGGAAGAAGGGGCGTTTTTCTGGGGCCCGGGAGGACCCGGCTGCCCAGAGAAGGGTAGTGAGGAGCCGGCGAGGCTTCTGTAGAAGGAGAGTGAGGAGGAAGAGGAATGCTGATTATCCGTTCCTTTCGGCCCTTGCTGCACGGACTCCGACCCCAGCGTAGCTGCAGGCACTGAGGCCTTGGCTGGGCCTGTCTGGATCTCTGTGATTGTCTCTTCACTGTGTGTGCCTCCCTGGTTTTCCCGCCGCGTCTCCAAGGAAAGGTTTTATGAACGAGCGAATGTGCTTGCATTATTTGTGGCTCCCTAGGGAAGTTTTAGTTACCCATGACTTAGAGAAAGGTGATTTTGTTGTGAGACAACATGGCCTGTATGACTGAAAGTTCAGTCTGATTTCTTGCAGCTGTCTTGAGGAAGATTGTCTGGAGTAACTTTGGCCAGGAAAACATCTGTAGCTGCTCCTTGCCCCTTTCTGGGTTAGTGCCACCTACCAGCCAGAGCCTTCAGTGCCACTGACCATGCAGCTGCATGGCTAATGTGGGCCAGTTTCTTACTGGGTTTAAGTTTTCCTTCATTTTGGCTAACAGTTCTGATTCATTCTAATCGGGTTGTGTTTCAAAGTATTTGTCAAATCTTGTTTGCCGATAATTGATGTTTGTGGTATATAAACTTCTGACCAACTACGTATACACTTTAGCCCAGTGAAAAGAAACAGGTCTTAAAAACCTGTTTTACAGGGCAAGAGCTTTTAAAATTGACTTAATAAGTTAAAGCAGGGGAAAAAAAATCAGAAAATTCAAACTCGCTAAGTGAGCAAGCTATCTCCTTTGACGTGTATATTTCTCACCTTGCTACAACCTGGAATCCTATCTTCAAATGTGGAAATTCAGGATTAAGGATTGCTTAGGGCAGTAAAAACAAAAATCATGCCAGTAGTTAATTTTTTAAAAGTTGATACGTGCCAGACATGGTGCTGTAATCCCAGCACTCGGGAGGCTGAGGCAGGAGGATTGGCATACGTTCGAGGCCAGCCTGAACTGCATAGTGAGACTCTGTCTCAAAAAAAAAAAGTTGATAAGTATGGTAAGTCTTTGTGTGTGTTGGCTTGAATGTATATCCTCCTTAATGTCTATACTTGTATTTGAATATTGTTTAGAAGGGTACAGATTAATTTAAAAATAAGAGCATTTGCATGCATGATTGTGTTGCCAAACAGCAGAAGCCCATCTAGCAGGTGTAATGATTGGACATCCCTTGACTTCGGCTTTCTTTTTAGTGGGAAGGTGCTGGGGATCGAAATCAGGACCTTGCGCTTGCTAGGCGAGCGCTCTACCACTGAGCTAAGTCCCCAGCCCCCCTTTCTTTGTATTTGATGGCCCAATTTTTAGTGATACTTTCTCAGGCTCAAGCATCCCTTCACTTATGCTCCAGCTACCTTTGGTGGCATCCGTGCGTCACTCCAACATGAGGCGCCCGCCAGATGTCCTGGCACTGCCAGGTCCTCAAGACTGAGGGCCGGACTGAAGCAAGAGGGAGTCGCGTGCACCCAGCAGTGCAAAATTGAACTTTAGAAATGAGATTCTTTTAAACATCCACGACTCCTCCACGCTTCCTCCTGCCCAGCTCGTTACCAACACCCATCCCTCCTCTGTCCACAGGCAATACGGGACATGCAGGAGCCCACTTCCTTTTCCCAGGAGAGGGACAAGGAGCCGGGGGTGCTGGAAGCCGTCACACAGGTGTGGACATCCGCGCGCCCTTCCCTCTGTCCCTCACTAGAGGGGACTCTCACCCCCCCGGACACAGGGATGGTGACTGGAGGTGAAGGAGCCTCTACCTCCGCGGAGCTAGCTGTGAATAAACCCTGTTTCCTTTTATATAAACATATGGTCTCCTTCGCTTTGGTCAGCAGTGAGCAAACGAACCTGAACCCATGAACCCAAGTGGCCAGGAACGTGACTTTGGGCTGTTCTGTGCCAGCTGCCTTCTGGGGCATGTGGCGTGGCCTGCACTTTTCTTGTGACTAAGGACGTTGGGCTTTGTTCCTTATGAAATACTAGTGGGTAACAGAGAGGGCACAGGCTGACGTAGAGCACCTCACAGACCACGGTGATGAGAGCAGCTGACCCAGGGCCCATGTCCGCATCCAGGGAGACAGCAACAGAAAGATGAAGTCCACACAAGCTCTCAGCTCTGAAGCCCCTACCGCCCACCTCATGGTAGCTGTCTATCTTTCCATCTCTTTCCCCAAATGAACCATCTTCTGTTATAGCAAAAGAGAAAAAGTCCACACAAGTTTGTGGTTTCACACTCAAGCCAAGAGCAGGCAGCCTCTTAGGGCTGTGCCGATGCAGGACCAGGGCCCACACGGAGTCCAGCCCGTGGGATGCGGGGGTCACCTGAAGGTCTCAGACAGAAACCATCCACCCAGGGCAGTGATGGCGAACGTACGGCACACGGACCACAGCAGGCACGCAGAGCCCCCTGTTGGCACATGAGCCCAGTTGCCCCAGCAGCCGAGCATGAGAAACCAAAACCTCAATATAATTGCAGTGTTGGCACTTTGAGATAAGTGAGTTTGGGTCACAGTTTGGGCACCCGGTCTCTGGAAGGTTTGCCATCACTGCCCTAGGTGTAAACAAGGGCCCAGGAGGTCAGCACAGCCCATTTCCCTTGTGACCTTGGAGGAAAGAAAGGCAAAGAGAGACGTAGGGAGACCCAGTAAATATGTTACTGTAGCCTGAGACCTCACTTTGAAGTAAAGTGCCTCCCCATTGTCCCGGTTCAGGCCCTGTGTTTGTTAGCTTATTTTTAAGCAACCACAGTCCAGCCAAACATGGGGCGAGGACAGGAGCTGGTCACAGTATTGAGCACTGTGGCGGGAATGAAGAAGTATAGACACGTGTGGCTCCTGCCTGCCAGTCTGTCTCAGCCGGCTGCTCAGTGTGTGGCGTCAGCACCCCTGGGAGTCTGCTGGAAAGGCGGAATCTCAGGCCTTCCTATTGGAGGCTTCATTTAACAAAATCTCTTGTGGCCATTGTGTGCACCAGGGAGCCTCTGTCCAAGAACAGAAGCCACTTCCAGCAAGGCAGGCAGGGGTGGCAGGGACCTGAGCCATTGTTGCCGTAAGGCTGGGCACTGGGCTCTGGGGACCTGGAGATGACAGTCTTTGCCCCCAGGGGCTGCTGCTGGCAGAGACGGGTGTAGTAAAGGCTGCTCTCTGGTGGTGGCTTGGATGCTCGAGGTCTCCAGTGATAGAGGGGCCACTTATTCCAGGATAACCCCTGTCCCTTCTGTGGAGCGCAGCCTCCACAGCACCATACCGCCTGACTTCCAGAAGACTCCAACTAAGTGCGGGTTCCCAGAGGCAATGGTCTGAGCTGGTGTTTGCTTGCTCAGTGGAACGAGTCAGGGAGGCCTCACTGAGCCTCCATGTTCCCATCCACAAAATGGGACAGTTACACCACAGAGGCTATTGTGGTTCTCCAAGCTTTTATTGATCCACAACAGCACCTATGCAAGAAGTCAGGCGAATGCTGTTCGGGAAATAAAGAGGGGCGCTGAGCAGGAAGTACATTGTGCGATTATTTCTATTCTAAAAAAGCAAAGTCCCAAACAATATATAGAGTATGTTAGCATTCTGCTCTAAATAACTAGATATGCATGGAGAGAGAATACCCATGTGAGGTGCCTGCAGAGTGGAAATAGTGCTTTTTCAAAGAAATGTATTTTTTGTTGAAATTGTCATAAATTTAATGGTCGATAGCTCCTGGTTCGCTCCGAATGGTACAACTGAACAATACACTTAAAGAGCCCCTCAGCAGAGGCTGGGGATTTAGCTCAGGGGTACAGCTCTTGCTTAGCAAGCACAAGGCCCTGAATTTGATCCCCAGCACCCCCCGCCAAAATAATAATAAAGACCCCTTCAACGGTTGGCTTCACTCAGGCTCAGCTGCCAGTCAAGACGGCCACAGCCTCAGCCCCTCCGGGTTACGGAATGCACAGTTCCGAAGTGAGCTGGAAACGCCCTTGGTACACTCACGGTCTGTGTTCTTTTTTAAACTAAACCAAACACCGGCCCAGGCGCCGCTGCCTCCCAGAGCAAAACGCCTGACTGGGAAATCTAAGTCCTCTGCATCCTTTTGCCCTGGGGCGGCGGCGGCGGCGGGGGGGGCTGTGGGGTTCTGTTCCTCTCCCTGCCCACGGCGCAGGTCGGGTGGGGGAGGTGAGTGTGCGCGGAGGCTGCGGAGTTAGTGTATAGACGTCGCACTGCACTCGGTGTTTGGGGCAGGGGTCAAACTGCCAGGAGGTCCCGTAGAGGGTGCAGCAGGCCGTGCTCGGCAGGCCGGCGGGCAGGCTGACGCAGTGGGGATAATCTAGGGGCAGCGCCAAGGGGTTGGTGGTGCCCAGGCACAGTCGTCTTAGGCGGTTGCCCACGGGGACCCGATTCGGGTGGGCTCGATGACAGCCGAATACCTGTGCTGGGCTTCCAGAGCCTGCTCCAGCTCGTACTCAGAGTGGCCCTGGGCGTCCTCCTCACTGTGGACCTCGGGCACGAGGTAGCGCTCTGCGGCCGGCGAGCCCGCCGCTCCGACGATCCCGGACAAGAACTCGGAGGGCTCCGAGGCCCCGGGAGAGACAGGCGGGGCCGCCCGCGAGTGTCAGGCTGGCACCCAGAGGACGGAGCACATAGATACGCCGAGGCGCCGGCGGGACGCCGCGAGGGGAGCGACCGGTCCGACGTGAGCGCTGCTGGGGTGCTCAATTCGGCGCGAGAATTGGCGTTACAAACACCGTTGCGGCCCCTGCCGCCGGGCCCAGACGCCTGCTTCACCGTGCAGACACTGGGCGCCAAGAAACGCCCCTTTCACGGTGACGACTCCAACCTGCGCGAGCCCCGGCGAGGGACGAAGGCGGGAGCCGCTTCTCACAGCTTCTCGGTTTCCCGGGATCGGCGCGGACCATCAGGGCGCCCCGGGACTCCTGCCGCAGCGCGTCTCCTCTCTCCGCTCTCTCGGCGCGCTGTGCAGAGCTGCCCGCTGGAGGCCCAGGCGGGGCGGTACCCACGCAGGCCCCGCCCAGCGGGAGGCCCCGCCCGCGTCACGTGGCCGCCGCGTCACCTGAGCGCCGCGTCCTGGCGGCAGCCGGCACCATGGCGGCGAGTCCGCTGCCCCCGGGCGGCGCCGTGGCGGCCACCGCCTACCCCGACACGCCGGCCGCGGTCCCCCCGCACCTCCAGGCCGGCGCGATGCGGCGCCGCTTCTGGGGCGTGTTCAACTGCCTGTGCGCCGGCGCGTTCGGGGCGCTGGCCGCCGCCGCCGCCAAGCTGGCCTTCGGCAGCGAGGTGGAGCCCGGGACGCGGGGGCGGGGGGCGTCCGGGGGGCGGGGCCGGGGCGGGCGCGGGGTGGGGCGCGGCGTCGCGGCGGGGCCAGGCCCCTCCCTCCGGGCGCCCCAGCCGCCCCTCTGTGCGGGCTTCTTGCTCTCGGGGAGACCTCCGCCACCACCGCTCATTTTATGCCTTAAGCGGGCCTCAGCCTTTCTCTGCACGGGACTGAAGGTGAGAAACCTGGTGCCCATCTCTTGTCCGTCATCGTCATTCAGGGGTCTTCTGACCCATCTGCCCTGCTGCCAGGAAAATTGGTGGTCGGGTAACCCGGGCGTGAAGGAGCCCTGAAAGATGGGTGCTCGACCTCTCCTAGCAGGGAGAACTCCCCGGCCGCTGTCTCCACGTGCTAAGCTGTACCTCGTGCCTCTCACCCGGGTCTGCACCAGCTCTGCTTGCTAGAAGGCTCTCACGGTGCCTGCACCCCGGGGCACAGGACTGGCATTATTTAGGTGCCAGCCTATTGAGGGCTAATGTGAGAGCTGCCACGCTGGAAGTTAGCCCTCCCTTGGGTGTAGTTCCTGAGTGCGTGGTCCAAATTAAAATGAGTGACCTGGGCCATGAAGTTTCTTAGTCTTTGAGGTTGTGATTTGGCTTTCATAGCCCTTTATGTTATGGAACAGGCTGCCTGTGACCCATAGGACACCTTTGGGTAAATTACAAGAAACTTCCCTGTCCTCAAGACACTCAGTATTCAGTTGCTGGAAAATCGCCAGGTGTGGTGGCACATGCCTATTGTGTAATCCCAGCACTCAGGAGGCTGAGCCAGGAGGATCACCACGAGTTTGAGGCCAGCCTGGATGAGACAGTGAGACCCAGTCTAAAATAAATAAATAAAAGGTGTGGATGCGCCCAACCTTGGGAGAAATGGCTGAGTCCAAGGGTGGGTTTCTTGCTCGCAGCCAAGCAGGATCTGCATACCTTGTGTGGAGGGGGCTTCTAAAGAGCCTCTCCTCTCTCAAAGTTTTCTCCCTTTAAAAACCAGGGGAGAAAGAAGGAAAGCACATTTGCTGCCACTTCTCCAAGTGATGCCAGAGAGGACCAGCCAGCTGGCCCCAAGTGGCCCCAGTGGCACGCCCCTAGGTAGGGCTGGGTCCCAGTGAAGAGCTGGAGCCATGCTGCCTGAGTTTGAATCGGGGTGGCTCTCCCCACTGTGGCAGTTGAGGGAAGTGACATGTCTCTAGTTCTTCATCTGTAAAATGGATAAACAAGAATCCAGGAGCCAACAAAGCCCTGAGGGGCTGCCTCGGGGGAAGCAGCCTGTACAGTGGGGTTCAGGCAGACAGCTGTGGCCCATTGTGCTCTACCTATCCTGGAAGTAAGGCCGCACCCCTGGCCTCGCACTGCACCCTGAGTGACGGGGCCACTGGGCTGAGGCACCACGGCAGACAGGGACTTGTGCTCAACGGGAAACACTGTTCTTTTCATTCTGCCTCTGCCCGAGGCCACTCGGCTAACCAGGCTCTTCCTGAGTTCATGTCCTCTGTAGATGGGGCTGCTGTGCACTAGGGCTCACGAGAGCCTCGCACAAGTTCTGAGGCCTCCTGGGCTAGAAGTATCCCGCGAAGGTGGCTACAGTGACACTTTCTCCTGCAGGTGCACGTGGGCTTGTGTGTTTTAGGCATTGTTGTGATGTTCAGCGCAAATTCTCTGATGTGGACCTTCTTTAGCCGGGGCCTCAGTTTCTCCATGTCGTCAGCCATTGCGTCAGTCACAGTGACCTTTGCAAACATCCTCAGCTCGGTGAGTATCCTGCACCCATGGTGCCTGTGCCCTGAACCTGGGCGAGTTGTCCTTGAGGAGCCCCTGCTTTCCCAGACAGGAGAAGGGACAGGAAGTGACTTGGAGGTTGGGTCAGGTTTGACCTCTGCCTGGCTGCTCCTCCAGTCATGGAGCAGTTAAATGTGGAAGACTTCTCGGGAGGTGGGAATGAAGCCGGACCAGAAAAAGCCTACCTGTTCACTGCCCTTGCAGGCTGGAACCTCTTCCTGAAGTCCCTGGCAGCCTGGGTGTCTCCTGGGATTCCCCCACACCCTGCTGGGGTCCAGGGCTGGGAGGGAGGGAGTGGAGCCCCAGCTTCCGCCTACAGACCTGTGCCCCTGCCCCTAAGCTGGCTGCGGGGGAGTGGGTGGTGCCAGTGTGGAGCTGGGCCCTGATGCCATCTCTGCCCGCAGGCCTTGCTGGGCTATGTGCTGTATGGCGAGTGCCAGGAGGTGCTATGGTGGGGAGGCGTGTTCCTCATCCTGTGCGGGCTCACCCTGATCCACAGGAAGCTTCCACCCACCTGGAAGGCCATTCCGCACAAGCAGCAGTGACACCACTTGGTGAGAGGTGACAGCAGCAACCCACCTCAGGCAGGCTCGTCCTGCGGGACCAGGTGTGCAGCCTCCCGACTGTTGCCACTAGGAGGTGCTAGGCCGGACAGGGTTTCCGGCCGATCGTGTTCCAGAGGGACCAGGCCCCAACCTCCAGCTGGGAGGTGGCAGTGAGCTGTCTTGTGTCCAGAGCACCCTGGTATCTGTGCAGTGCTTTGATTCGCGGACTCCTAGCCCACCACAGTGAGCCCCACAGATGCTGAGGTCCCGGGTTGCTGGGCCACGTGTGTGATCCAAGACCACGCTGTAATGACAGAGTTGGTGCCACACCAAAGCCTGTCATTTGCTGCTAGTCAGGATTCTGTGGGACGTCCTGACCCTGAGCTTCTGTGTTACTGCAAGACGGGGAAACCTGGGCTAATAAATATTGTTTTGTAAGTTAAAGCCACCAGGTGCGGAACCTTGGTTCTTTCCTTCCGGTTGGCTTTGGAAGCTGAGGTGCTCTCCCCGGGGTGGGTCCTACTGTGGTCACCGGGGTGTCTCATTCTCAGGGAGGAGGCTGGACCTCACCTCGGGCCCTTGTTCCTGTTCCTCTGGAAAGGGAAACTGGCCCAGCACCTGCCGCAGCCCTTCACCTCTTGTTGCTTCCCTCCTTGGTCCATCTGACCCAGAGCACTGGTTGCTCTGGCGTCTGGTGCCTCTTGGCCACAGTTCTAGTTCCAAAGCCTCGAGGTCTGTTCCCCTGAAGTCCCCAGATGTCTGAGGCCCCTCAGCTCCTGTGCCAGGTCTCCCCCAAGGCTTCCTGGGTGGTGTGTGACAAGGACAGGAAGAAGTCACGAGAGGACATGGCCTCCCACCCACACACACGGGGTGTACAGATGGCTGATGTTCACTCTTGGTTTAAAAATATTCCTGTGTGGCTGGGTGTGGTTGTGTATGTCTATAATCCCAGCACTCAGGCAGGTAAGGCAGGAAGATCACTGTGAATTTGAAGCCAGCCTGGGCTACATAGTGAGTTCAAGGGCAACCTGAACATCATACTAAGACCCTGCCTCAAAAATGACAACGCAACATAGACACACACACAAACCTACAAGAAGCCTGCAAGGTAAAAGGAAGACATGTCATTTTCCAGAAGCACACCCCACCGTGCCTCTGTAATCATTGCTGAGGATCAGGAGTGAGTCCCATATTTCCCTTTTCGTATTGGAGGTCTGTTCTCAGTAAACAAAGAGTCAATATTTGTCTCTGCCAGGCACCTGGGTGGCGGATGAGGCTTGGTTTTGTTTGTGCTGGACCTGGCAACTGGACATCAGGTCCTCCAGCCAGGGCCCTGACTGGCAGTCACTTTTTTGTTCTTTTTATTTTACTTATCTCTTTTTTAAAGTGTGTGCCTCAGGGGCTGGGGATTTAGCTCAGTGGTTAGAGTGGCTGCCTAGCAAGCACAAGACCCTGAGTTCAATGCCTGGCACTGAAAAAAAAGTGTGCACCTCAGTCTTTTTTTAACTCTCAGGGCATAACCCTAATTGGCTCATAATCATGGATATATAATATCCTCATTTATTATTTATAATATGTCAGTTGATGATTATTTTAATATATATATATATATATTTTTTTTTTGTGGTGCCGGGGATCGAACTCAGGCCTTTGTGCTTACAAGGCAAGCACTCTAATCACTGAGCTAAATCCCCAGCCTGATTATTTTAATTTTATGAGTTTTATTGAACAATGAATACTTAACAGGAGAAAATATTGAAAAATACTGAATTTTTTAATATTGTTTATAACAAAGCATCAAAATTTTCAACATTGACTTTTTTGGTGTATAAAGTCTAAAAAATAACAGGAATAAATTACTATATGAACTACAATGAAAATACCAATAGAATTTTACAGCAAAAATCATCTGTATTTCAATGATCATGCCTATAACCATCTTCACACCTGATAACAGCACATTCCACACACATGTACTGCTCACATTGACAGCACATGTGCTTTGCTTTCCTGCCTTTTTGTAGGACATAGTTGACATCTCATTGATCTTGCTGTCTTGGCAGGAGGTTCTTATTATATTACACAAAGTGTAGTGAATAGAAACATAAAATAGCAGTAAAAGTACTGAATTTTTAGTTCAACCCAATGGTCTCCAAGGTTTGAGCCGGCTGGTCTGCACGCTCCAGGGCTGCTGATCCACGCCAGCTCTGCCTGTGCACTGGCAGGGTGAAACTCAAGTAATGTGGGAAAGATCTGGGACAGAAGGCACTGTTGCCTCTCTCTCTTTTTTTCTTTTCTGGTCTGAGTTATCACTACCTAATAGAGCCAACAACACCCACGCCACTGAGGAAAGTTTTAGAGTTGTAAAGGGTAAGGAGATGTGGGCGGGCTACCAAAGATCTCTTAGAGAGCTGCAGGTTGAAAATTCTGCCCCAGACTACACTCCTGGAGGCCAGGACCTGCATAGTACCCAGCACTAACCACTGCAGACTCAAATGGGCTAACAAGCACAGAAGCAGGTTTCAGTCTGCACACCACTACAAAACAGTGGACATCAGAGAAATCACACTATGTATATGTATATGTGTACATATAACTATATTTTTTTGTTTTGTCTTTTTTTCTATTATTCATTCTCTGATGTGTTCTCTTCTCTACCTATTCTTTCTTCTTCTTGTTGTTTAGGTTTTTACTTTTATTGACTCCTGCCTTGCTCATATCTTTCCTTCTCTCTACTCCCTTTTCTCTTTCTTGCCTTCCTGAACCAACTGCTCTGATTTTTCTTTTTTCTTTTTGTTTTCTATCTCATTTTTCATATGAGTGTATATTGTCTAGATTCTATATGATTTGACCCACTACTCCCACCCTTCACTCTTTCTATACTATCTAGTCAAGTTTCTCAAAGTATAAGTAACATCCTTTTATCCTTAAGCCTTGCCTCTACTAGAACTCTCTTCATTGACCTTGCTACCTTTCCCTAGCCGTCATAATTCCCTCTACACACAGGGTAAAAACCACTTTACTAATGGGAAACCCACTACACACATATTCCTGGTTTATATTGAATTCTGCTTTATAACTGTGTTGACCTTGTTCCTATGGTTAAAGATACAAAGTTAATAGTTACCACAGTTGGTCAATTTCATGAATGTAATTAATGCTGTTGCTATTCATAATGTCCGCCTAGTGTAACAAGGATGTTATACAGGTTATAACCAGTTGTACTTTCTCATATGGCAATACTGTAATTATCTGGGGATAATAATGATTACCATAGTCCAGGGTCTTGAGGCGGACACAAAAGCCAAGAACCACATGTACCTAGAAGACACTGAAGGAACAGACTTCTCCTTGGAAAGCATTGATATTTTTCTTTAAGTAACCTCCCAAAAACAAAATATAAAAATCAACATTGAAGGACTGGGGCTTTAGTTCAGTGGTTAGAGTGCTTGCCTCGCAAGCACAAGGCCTTGAGTTCGATTCCCAGCACCAGAAAAAGAAAAAAAAACAGACATGTACAATACACATTGTCAGAGCCCTAAAACTAAATAGCAAAAACCTATATAAAAAATCAACACTGAAATTAAAAGGGGGGGAACACATATAGACAAAAACAAAATGACGAGACCCAGCCCACCCAGAACAAATTCAGAGGAAAATGAAATAGAGGAAATCAGGAAACACTCAACCAAACTTTCAGAAATGATAGCAGCAGAAGATAAAAAACAGATAGACAAGGCTATAGAGAACATCAGATTAGAAATAATTGGCCAAGAAAGAGATGATGATCATAATGAAAGACCTGCTTAGTGAATTTAGAGTAGACACAGATAAAAAACCAGAGGCGCTTAGAAAAATGATGGAAAACTTGACCACTCAACTCAGGAAAGAAATGGAACCCATGAAACAGATCCAAACAGATGTCCAAGAAATCAAAAACTCTCTTGAAAGTATTCCCATAGATTCAATGAAAGTGAAGACAGACAGACCTAGAAGACAGGGATGCAGTTCATGACTGTGAAAAGGAAAATTTAAAAATAGATGGAGACTGGAAAATCAATACAACAACTACAAGATGATGCAAAGAAGAACAAGATAAGATTGATTGGAATGGAGGAAAAAGGAGACAGTGCAAATGACATTAAAAGATTATTTACTGAAGTAATGACAACAAACTTCCCAAGCATGAGAAGAAAACTTGACATACAGATAAGTGAGGCATATAGAAGCCCAATTACCCACGACCAAAATAAATCTACACCAAGACATATAATAATCAAGATTCCAGAAATTCAACAAAAGAACAGAATACTGAAAATTGTTAGAGGAATAAAAACCAAATCACCTATAAAGGTAAACCCATCAGAATCACAGCAGACTTCTCAACACAAACCCTTAAATCAGGGAGCAGCCAGTAGCAAAATATTTCAAGCCTTAAAAGAAAACAGTCTCCAACCCAGATTAATGTACCTGGCCAAACTATCTTTCTAATTCAACAATGAAGTAAGATACTTCCATGGGAAAGAAGAATTGAAGAAATTTATGACTTCCAAAGCCCTCTACAAAATATTTTGAAGGATATCCTAGCAAAGGAAAAAGGAACCTATAATTACAAGGACACAAGTAAAAAGAACCCATCAGGTAAGGCAAACAGTAAACGGAGGTGAAACACAGAACAAAGAACAGAAAAGATGAATGGCAAAGATGAGTCAATACATAACAGCTGTAACCATCAGTGTAAGTGGTCTCAAATCACCAATCAAAAGAAACAGACTAGCAGAATGGATCAAGAAACAAGATCCATCAATATGCTGCATACAAGAGACACACTTTACCCCAAAGGAAATTCATAGACTGAAAATCAAAGGATGGAAAACAATATTGCATGCAATAGGAACCCAGAAAAAAGCAGGGGGTAGCTATCCTACTCTAAGACAAAATGAACTTCAAGCCAAAACTGATTGAGAGGGACAAATAAGGTCATTAGATACTTCCCAAGGGAAAGCTCCAAGAGGATGAAATAACAATCATTAATATTTATGCGCCAAACATTAGTGCACCTAACTATATAAAACAAATGTTAAGGACCATGAAAAATCAAATAAACATTAACACAATTATAATGGAAGACTTCAATACCCCACTATCACAAACAGATCAACTAGACAAAAAATTAACAAATATCAGAACTGAATCAAATCTGTGAACAAATGGACTTAGCAGATGTCTACAGAGTGTTCCACCCCACGACAGCAGAATTCTTCTCAGGTGCACACAGGATGTTCTCCAAAATACACCACATACTAACTCGTAAAGCATATTTAAGTAAATGTAAGGGAATTAAAATTATCCCAGGCATACTATCGGACCATAGTGCAATAAAACTGGAATTCAATGGTAACAGAAACCAAAAAACCCACATAAACACATGGAAACTAAATAACATCCTCCTGAACAACAGCTGGGTCACAGAAGAAATTAAGTAATCTATTCAGTTCAATGATAATACCAATACAACATACCAGAACTTATGGGATATGACGAAAACAGTGCTACAAGGGAAATTCATTGCATTGAACACCCACATCAGGAAGACAGAACGAGCTCAAATAACTTAATTTTGAACCTCAAACATCTACAAAAAGAACAAGCCCAAAGCTCATACAAGAGAGGAAATTATTAAGATCAGAGCTGAAATTAATGCAATGGAGACTACGAAAGTAATACAAAGAATCAATGAATCAAAGAGCTGGTTCTTTGAAAGATTAAAGAAAATAGACAAAACCTTAGAGAATCTTATCAAGAAAAAGAAAAGAAAAAACCCAAATCCATGCAATGAAAAATGAAAGGGGTGAAGTCACAACTGACCCTACAGAAATTGAAAGGACCATCAGCACCAACTACAAGAGCCTATACTCAAGATGAGAAACACTGAAGAAATGGACAGAGTCTTAGAAACATACGAACTACCAAAACTGAATTGAGAAGACAAGAATACTAAATAACCCAATATCAGCCATTGAAATTGAAGAGGTAATTAAAAACCTACCAACAAAGAAAAGCCCAGGTCCTGACGGTTTCACAGCTGAATTCTACAAGAAATTCAGAGAGGATCTAATACCACTACTCCTCAAACTCTTTAATGAAATTGAAAAGGAAGCAGTACTTCCAAAATCATTCCTGGAAGCAAGCATTACCCTGATATTAAACCAGAAAAAGATCCAACCAAAAAAGAGAACTACAGGCCAATTTCCCTAATGAACATAGATGCAAAAATTCTCAATAAGGTACTAGCAAACAGAATGCAACGGAGTATCAAGAAGATTATACACTGTGACCAAGTAGGATTCATCCCAGGGATGCAGGGATGGTTCAGCATTCACAAATCAATATGTGTGATATACCATATCAACAGAATCAAAGTAAAAAATCACATAGTCATCTCAATAGATGCAGAAAAAGCATTTGACAAAATCCAACACCCATTCATGATAAAAAAAAATCTACAGAAATCAGGAATAGATGGTCTATATCTAAATCTGATAAAAGCCATCTATGACAAACCAATGACCAACATCACACTGAATGGTCACAAATTGGAAGCTTTCGCACTAAAATCTGGAACAAGACAAGGTTGTCCACTATGACCACTATTATTTAATATAGTTCTAGAAACATTAGCCAGAGCAATCAGGCAAGAGAAAGAAATAAAAGGAATAGAGATAGGAAAGGAAAAAGTTAAACTATCATTATTTGCAGATGACATGGTACTCTACATAGAGGACCCAAAAAATTCCACCCCAAAACTTCTAGATTTATGAGTAAATTCAGTTGTGTAGCTGGATACAAAGTCAACACCCAAAAGTCAATAGCATTCCTATATACCAATAACAAACTCACTGAGAAAGAAATAAGAGAAGATATACCTTTCATGATTGCATTCAAAAAAATGAAATACTTAGGAATCTATGTAACAAAGCAAGTAAAAGATCTTTTCATTGAAAACTACAGGGGGCTGGGGATTTAGCTCAGTGGTTAGAGTGCTTGGCTTGCAAGCACAAGGCCCTGAGTTCAATCCCTGGTGCAAAAAGAAAAAAAAAAAGAAAGAAAAGAAAACTACAGTACTTTGAAAAAAGAAATTGAAAGGGTTATCAGATAATGGGAAAGATATCCCATGTTCTTGGGTAGGAAGAACCAACATAGTGAAAATGGCCATACTTCCTAAATTACTATACAGATTTAATGCAATTCCAATCAAAATACCAATAACATACTTCACAGAATTAGAGAAAAAAAAATATGAAATTCATCTGGAACCAGAAGAGACCAAGTAGCAAAAACAATCCTGGGCAACAGGATTAAGGCAGGGGACATCACAATCCCTGGCTTGAAATTATACTATAAAGCTACTGTGATAAAAACAGCATGGTACTGGCATGAAGCCAGACCTGAGAACCAATGGAACAGGCTAGAAGATGCAGAAACAACTCCAAACACACTCAAATACCTCATCTTTGACAAAGGAGCCAAACACCCTCAGTGGAAGAAAAATAGCCTCTTTAATGAATGGTGCTGGAAAAATTGGCTTGCCACGTGCCAAAAACTAAAACTAGATACATGTCTCTCACCATGTACTAAGCTAAAATCAAAGTGAATCAAAGATCTAAACATTAAATAGGAACACTAAATCTACTGGAGAATAGAATAGGAAGAACTCTTGAAGACAGGTGTAGGAAAAAAAATTTATGAAAAGAACCCAGATTGCACGGGAAATAATACAAAGAATCAGTGCTTGGGACTGCATCCTATTAAACAGCTTTTGCACAGCAAAAGAAATCACCAATAGAGCGGGGCAAAACCCCACAGACTGGGAAAAAATTTTTGCCAGCTGTCCTTCAGACAAAGGTCTAACGTCTAGAATATATAAAGAACTCAAAAAAATCAAACCCCCTAAATTTAAAGACCCAATCCAAAAATGGGCATCTGAAATGAATGAACATTTCTCAGACAAAGAAATAAAAATAGCAAATAAACATATGAAGAAGTGTTCAACATCATTGGTCATTCAAGAGATGCAAATCAAAACAACACTGAGATTCCATCTCACTCCAGAAAGAACAGCTATTATCAAGAAATCAACCAATAACAAGTGCTGGCGGGGCTGCGGGGAGAAAGGAACCCTCCTCCACTGTTGGTGGGAATGTAGACTGGGCCAGCCACTGTGGAAGTCAGTGTGGAGATTCCTCAGAAAACTACAACTACAGTGAGATGCTTGCTGTATCCTCCGGGTGTAGCTACTAAGACACTCAGCTGGCTAGTATAATGCTAAAGTACAAATTTACAGTAGAAAATGATACGATGGGTTTTATGTTCCCACTGTTATGCCCAAGGGTATAGCACAAGCTTTTCTAATTCCAGCACCTTACTCCCCGTTGCGGTCACATTCCACTCTCTCGTCCTCCCCACTTTCCCTGCTCTACGCTGCGTGGATTTACCTTCCTGCCCATTGTGCATATGTGGGGTTGCACACCGTATGGCCTGGCTTTTTCCATTCAGAATGATGTTTCCAAGGCACATTACTGTTGGAGCATATACTGTATTTGATTCTTTTCTGTGGGTTAGTAATAGTCCATTGACTGGGTGATGGGCATCTGGGTTGTTTCTCTTTTAGGGCCACAATGAGTGTTGCTCTCTGAATTTTTTGTGCCTATGTGATTTCCGTTCTGTTAGGTATATATACATATCTAGAAGTGGGATTGCTGGATGATATGGTAACTCTGATGTTCAACTGCGTGAGGAACTATGTGACTCTTTCTAAAGCAGCCAGCCGTCCAAGGATGAGTGAGTGTCCCATTTCTCCACTCCCTGGAGTGGAGCACTATTACTACCCCTCTTCTTCACAGCCATCCTGGTGGCATCTTACTGTGGTTTTGATTTGCATTTCCATAAGGGCCGGTGGCATCCAGCATGTTTTCTGTGCTTTGTGGTCATTTGCAAACCTTCTTTGGGGCACTATCTAGAATTTGTGCCCATTTTTTAAAAATTTAGGATGGTGGAATCTTTGTTAAGTGATGTTTAGTCTCCGTTTCTGCCAGCACCTGGGGCTGGGGGTGACCCCACAGCCCCCAGGTTTGCACCGTTCTGGAGGAGGGAGCAGGAGTCTGCGTCTTCTCCCAGCACAGCTGGGGAAGTCGAGCCAGCGCTGGGGAAGGGGAGGGAGCAAAGCTGAGGCTGCCCGCCTGCAGCCCCACCAACTTCTGCTGCAGCGGAGGGAGTGCCAGGCATCCCAGCCATGTCATCACTAGCCCGGCTGAGTGGCTTCGGGGGCTGCCCCTTCCTGCTGCCCACTGACTTCCGGCTGGTCCTCATCCTGCCTCGGGCAGCCGCCGACCATGAGCCCTCCTCTCTCACTGCCACCCCACCCAGCCCAGCACAGCAGCCAGGAGCAGAAGTTCTGCCAGTGTGGGAGCCTCTGCCCATTTTTAAATGATTTCTGATTACACACAACACTTTGTTTAAAAAAGAAAATTCATTATTTTAAGACAGGGTCTTTCTGTGTTGCCCAGGCAAAGCTCAAACGCAGGACCCTCCTGCCTTGCCTTCCACTATGCCGGGAGGTCGGCGTGCGCCTCCTCGCCGGGCTGGAGGGGCAGTTTTGAGGGTGGTGGGGGTGAGAGCCCAGCTGGACTCTGTCCAAGAGGGAATGGTGGATCGTCGAGACACTAAAAAATGAGAAAGCATTTGACAAATTCCAGCTCTCTTTTGTGATTAAAAAAGGAAGCCTCAGCGCGATACATGCGGTGTATGAAAACACACAGCTGGCATCAGAGTCGGCGGTGGGGGATCAAAAGCTACCCGTAGTCTCAGAATCAAGGCGCGGGGCGTCCGCTTCTGTACTTCTCTTCAATGTGGTACTGAGCGTCCTACCAGGAGCAACTGGTCAAGAAAAAGGGACAAGATACCCATTGGGAAGAGCCACCAAAACAAGTGACATGGTCACATGTGTGGGAAATGCAAAGATTCCTAAACTGGGTGTGGGGCACACAACCTAATCCCAGCACTCAGGATGCTGAGGTGGAGAGTTACCGTAAATTTGAGGCCCCGTCTCAAAAAAAATTCCTAAAAATGTTAGAATTAATACATTCAGCAAAGCTGCAAGATACAAAATCAACACGCACACACACAAATCTGTTAATTTCTATACACTAACAATAAGCAATTTTAATCCGAGAAGGAAATTTTACATCCCTGACTTATGAATATTCAAGTTGCAAACTTTCACACGTCTGATGGCACAGGCCTGTAATCCCAGCGCTTGGGAGGCTGAGGCAGGAAGATTACTGAGAGTTTGAGGCCAAGCTGGGCTACATAGTGAGCTGAAGGCCAGTCTGAATTACATAGCGAGACCCTGTCTCAAAAACAAAAAAAAGGGTGGGTAGGGGACTTAGCTCAGTGGTAGAGTGCTGGCCTAGCAAGCGCAAGGCCCTGAGTTCAATCCCCAGCACCCCCAAAAAACAAACCCTTGACCAGGTGCCGAGACCATTCAGCAGGGGAGGACAGTCCTTTAAACAGTTCTGGAAAACAGTCCACATGCAAAGGACGAAGGTGGACCTTCCCTTAATCACGTCTGAAAGTGAACTTGGGCCAAGCTCTAAACATGAGAGCTAAAACCACAGAGAGGGGCAGCCCGCACAACACTGGACTAGGCGATGATTTCTTGCCAAAAGCAGGAGCAACAGCAGGAAAAATGCCTCCCGTGGGGGAAGGAAAGCAGCAAGAGAGTGAGCAGACCGCTGATGGGACGGGTGTTTGTGAGTCACTCCTGGCGAGGCAGGGATGTCCAGAAGGGGAGGAACTCTGATGGTTCAGCTCCAAGGACAGGAAAGGATGTGGACAGACCCTCCCGCCACAGCGTCTGCTAGCAGCCAATAAACACATGACACGCTCTGGAAAATGCAGATCAGAGCCACACAATGTCCCTTCAACCCACGGGAAAGCCTGTCATCCAAAGCCGAAAATGGGTGCCGCTCCGTGGCAGAGCACTTGCCTAGTGTGCACAGGGCCCTGGGCTCCAGCCCACCACTACTAACCGGCAGCAGCAGCAGCAGAAGAGAAAACAGCAGGTGTCGGAAGAGCGAGCACTTGGGAGGCTGAGGCAAGGGGATCGCTGTGAGTTTGAGGCCCGTGTGGGCTACATAGTGAGTTCAAGCCCAGCCTGGGCTGCATAGCAAGACCCTGTCTCAAAAAAATTGAAAAAGCAAAGCAAAAGCAAATGAACGCCGGTGAGGTTGGAGCGATCGATCGATCGGGGGCGTGTGCGCTGCTTTTGGGGCTGTGACTGTGCAGCGCTGTGTGGAACAGCCTGGTGGCTCCACAAAAGCTGAAACATGATTGTCACCTGAACCAGCAATTCCACTTCTAGGTTTTTATCCCAAAGAATGGAAACCCAGACTCTTCATAGGAGCATTGCTCACAATAGCCAAAATGTGAAAACAACCCGAATATCCCCCAACAAATGGGCAGATGTTTCTGGGGCTGGCTGGGGTGGGGTCGCGCTTCTTGTCGCCGCAGACCCACCTCATGGGGGACCTGGCTGGACCTGTGGTCCCGGCAGAGGCAGAATGAACAGAAGGCTGCTTCCCACTGAGCCCGAGAGCCGGTGGCCTGCAGTGCCGGTGCTGGGATCCGGGTGGGCCTCACTTCCGGGATCAGGCCACAGCAGTCTCCTCACATCCGCTCTATGCAGGCTGTGCCCCTGGGGGGCCCCAGGGGTCGTGGACTCCTCAGTGCTGTGTTCTCTGTGCATCTGGGAGAAGGAGGAGGACCCAGGGACCCGGCTGCTGCTGTCTCCACGATGCTCTGGGTCGCAACCTTCGGGAAGGAGGCATAATTTTTCATGATCTCTTCTTGGAGTGTTTTTTTTTCTTTTTTGGTGCTGGGGGTCAAACTCAGGGCCTTGTGCTTGCAAGGCAAGCACTCTAACCGCCGAGCTAAATCCCCAGCCTCTCTTCTTGGAGTTTTTGTAAGATCATGACTCTTTTAGGAAACTGCTGGTACGTTGGAGTGGTGACGCCTAACACAGTGGACGTGAAGACACTGCTGCCGTGGTGGCTGGGCAGGGTGTGCCAACCATCTCTGATGCCCGAGGGCTGCCCTGTGTGTTCTTTGGGCTTGGATAAGGAGTGGCGAATGGGACCCAGGCAGTGGGAAGTGGGACACACGACCACTGGTGTCGGCTCTGGGGTGTGCTGGCCAGAGAACCATCGCTGCAAACCATTACTGGGCACCACCCATGTTCCAGGGAACAGAGCTTAGAGGACTCATTTTCCCATTTTCACCCACAAAAGGAGCTGGGCAGGGCACGTGGCATGGGCCCCCTCAGGCATCTACACAGTGTGTTCCCTGCCAAGCTCTCAGGGCCTGCCCAAGAGATCTCTAGGTTTATGAGATCTTTTATTTTCTCCTGTAAAGCTGCTTGCTGTGTACTAAGGCTGGACAAGAGCAGACAAAAGCTGGATGCAAGGTAAACAGAGCTTGAGGCCAAGAGGGGCCCTGTCGCCCTCAGGCCTGAGCCTCCTCCTGGCTCCACATAAAGGCAGGTAGTGAGTATCGCGTGGCATCTTTATGACTGGGGCCCAGAGCATGACGCCAGGGCAGCCCATGTGGCGCCAGGGACAGCTGCTCAGGTCCCCAGCGCTTTCTTCCTCAGAATGGAGGGAGTGCAGGGCCGGGGCCACCCTGCTTCCCTCCGGGAACCTGGTCTCCCGGCATCTGGAGAGGGAGGCACCTGCCCACAGGCACTTGGTGGCAGGGTCTCCAGCCCTGTCCCCCGTGAGCCAGTGAGGTGACCCAGGCCCCGGGGTCCTCAGACCTGAGCCTGTTTGTTCCTGTTTTCACTGGAGCCGCAGAGTCACCTCAGCCCTGCCGTGGGCCGGAGATGTAGGGTGACAAGTTTCCCTTCCTGCTGTCAGTCTGAGCACCTGGGAGTCTCCTGTCCCTCATTCCACCCTGTCCTTCCCAAGCCCGGCCCGCCTTTCTTCTCCCTCCTCCTCTTCCTTTACTCCAATCCTCCGAGATTCGGTCCCTGCCCGGGTTTCAGGCATGATTCATGCACAACTTTCCTTCGTGTCACTAAAGCTTGAAAGCAGTGCAAATCCTCCAGAGCAGAGGCTCGGCACAGAGCTTGGGGCACAGCTAGGCATCAGCCTCCTCTGCAGCTGAGAGCCCGCTGGCTGCGCGCTTTGAGCGGGAGGTGGGACCCCCCCATCTGCTGTTCCACGAGGTCCTTGGGCCTGGCCCACGATGCTCCACGCCTGGTGGTGAAAGTCAGAGGAACTCAGACCACACTTGTCACCTCTGAGCGCGGGGGATGCCTCTGGGAGATCCAAGGACACTGAGAACAGGGACGAGTTGAGGTGGCCGGGGAGACCGTGGACATTGTGAGCTTTATGTATCCAAAATAGAAAACAAACAGAAATCACCAGCACCCCTCGCTTTTCTCACGTGAGGAGAAGAAGAAAATCTTCAAGCCGACGAGGATCCACCCTGCTCTGAAGGTGACCCCGACAGGGCTGGACTGTGGCTGTGCACATGGCCAGGGCACAGGGTCCTGCATCCTGGTGACCGGGTGCTGGGGTCACATGAAAGACAAGGTACCGCCCCACATTCTCTCCCGCCATCAGCTCATCTTGGCTCCCGATCCTGGAGCTGATACAGACGTTATCGGTTTTATCATCCCTGATGGACGGTTCCCCAGCCCCGCCCTGCCCCTCGACCGACGCTGGTCACTCTGACCCGGGGGCACATAAAAGGGACCGTGTCGTCCTCCCGGGACCTACTCAACTCCGGCATCAGCTCCTCCGCAGCAGGGCTGAGTCCTCCCCGGCACGGCAGGCCACAAGCTCGGGACCATGTCGGAAGGTGAGTGGGGTGTTCCGTGCCCTCGGCCTGGCCAGCTGCTTGCAAGCCAGGCTCTGTCCCGGGGACCTGGGCCCTGGGCCTCGCCCTGACCTGTGGCTGTGTGGCTGGCTGAGTATGACTTGCTATCTGTCTTAAACTTGCCATTTAGGGATAATTTCAGATTTACCACAGCACTGCAAGGATGGAAGGATTCCCGAGTGTCTGACGCCTGCCACCCAAATCCCCTAAGTGACAAGGTTGCTTTTTAGCCTTCTCTTTCAGTTTTTCTTCTTTTATACTGGGGCTTAGACCCAGGGGGTGCTTGACCATGAAATTATATCCACATCCCTTTTCATTTTTATTTTTTGGTCCTGGGGGTTGGACACAGGGCCCTTGCACTGAGCTCCATCCCCAGCTTTCTTTAAATTTTATTTTTTGAGACGGGGTCTCACTAAGTTGATAAGTTGCACAGACTGGGCTCGAATTTGGGATCTTCCTGCCTCAGCCTCCCAGAGTGCTGGGATGGCAGACGTGGGTCACGGGCAGGCTGTGTTATCCTTCAGGTGGCAGCATCTGCTCTGCAGCCTCCTTGCTCAGTGTGTGTGTGTTTGTGTGTGTGTGTGTGTGTGTGTGTGTGTGTGTGTGTGGTGACACCTGTGATTCCAGTGACTTGGGAAGCTGAGGCAGGAAGACTTGTAAGTTTGAGGCCCAACTTAGTGTCTCAAAATAAAAAGGGCTGAGGGTGTAGCTCAGTGACAGAGTACCCCTGGATTGGATCCCCAGTACCAAAGGACAGGAGGAGGAAGAGATGAAGCAGGAGAAGGGGAAGAAGAAGGGAAGGAGGAGGAGAAAAAGCTATTTGTAGTGTGACTTAGTGAGACCCTGTCTCAAATTAAAAAATCAAAAGTTCTGGTGATGTAGCTCAGCGCAGGGACCCTGGGTTCCATCCCAGTACTGCAGAGAAAAGCTCCTTTTTGTGTCAGCGGTGGCCTTGGACCATGGGAGCTCCGGGGGCCTTCGTCTGCCAGCTGTCTGCCTGTCGGTCCCTGCCAACACACACAGCTGGCCCAGGCGGGGGACAGCCCTGGCCGTCACTTCCACCCAGAAACACCGTCTCCTGTCTATCTCCAGCTGGGGCCGGTGGGCGGAGAACTCGCAGCTCCCTGGCCCACTTTGCTCTTGTGGTCTCGGCTGGAGTGAAGGGACAGGGGCTCGGGTGGGGGGCACCTGACAGCTACGAATGAGGCGCCTGGCCGAGCACGCCCCAAAACCCCAGAACCCGAGAGGTCGGTCCACACTGCCCACGTCATCAGGGGCAGCGCAGCCTCAGGAGGACGCGTGGCTGCTCCGTCAGCGTGTGAACCCCACGGTGTAAACGCCCCCCTTCTTTCTCCCCCCACACGCGCTGCGGGCAGAGCTGCAGATCCGCCACGTGGACCTCATGAAGCGGGACAACACTGCCGCTCACCACACGGCTGAGTTCCAGACGGCCGGCCTGGTGCTGCGGCGGGGACAGGTGTTCACCCTGCGGCTGCAGTGGGACCAGCCCCCACAGGCCCGGGACCCCCTGACACTTCAGTTCAGCATGGGTGAGGCCGGGGGGCGGCCCTGTCCAGCCGGTCTGATCCTGGGCTGCCTTTGCCTCCCTGGCCTCAGTCTCCCCATCCACAGGGGATCTGAATCTGGGTCCAGCAGAAGGCGGCCGGGGCGGGGGGCTGGGGGGGAAGGCGGCCTCCACCTGCTCTGGAGAGATCGGGAAGTTTCTAGAGTAGAATCATAACAGCCAACTTGGCTGAGTGTGGTGGCACATGCCTGTCACCCCAGCAGTCCAGGAGGCTGAGGCAGGAATGTGGGAAGTTCAAACCCAGCTTGGGCAACTTATCAACTGAATGAGACCCTGTCTCAAAACCAAATATCAAACTTTATGGTATTTTGGGGGGGGGTGCTGCTGGGGATCGAACTCAGGGCCTTGCACTTGCTAAGCAAGAGCTCTACTACTTGAGTTAAATTCCCAAGCCAAAATCAAACTTTAGATGGAAAGATAACATGAAACAGCTTATCCACTGGGGAGTCAGGTAACTGTGCGAAGTAGTGCGTGGGGAAGAGAGAGCAGAAGCACCCGGGTGTTGCCAGCAGATGGCCGGGCACAGGCGGCCCTCAGCAGGGCTGGCCGAGCGGAGGCCTGTGCCATTCTCCCTCTTCGGTGTCCGCAGGAAATCGGCCTAGCGTGTCCAAGCGCACCATGATCTTGCTAGACCTGCAGTCGTCTGCCGGCTGCCACGGCTGGAAGGCCAGCATCCGCAGCGAGGCCGGCACGGAGGTGAGGCCTGGGGCCAGGCAGCTGCCATCTCCTCTTCACCCGCTCACCTCGAAGCTCCTCTCTTTGTTCAGTGTTTGCCAACAAAAGTGCTCCATTCTGGCTCCCCCTGAGTGTGGACGAATGTACAAATGGCAGCTGACTTTACATGCTTTAGGGGAGGGGTGGTGGCTTTGCCCAGTCACCTTGCCTTCCTGGGGGCTGTAATCAGCCATCTCTCACCCAGGGCTTTGGTTTTTGTTTTTTGGAGGTTTTTTTTTCTTTTTTTTGAGGGGGGAGTGGTTGAGATAGGGACTATGTAGTTCACACTGGCCTTGGAGTCACCTTGTAGGCCAGGCTGGCCTTAGACTCATACAATCCTCCTGCTTCAGCCTCCTGGGTACTGGGATTATAGGCATGTGTGATCACGTCCAGTGAGGATTATTATTATTGGTGCCCTCTCTCTATCTGTCCTAATATCTCAGCCATTTTCTGTCCCAGAGGGCCAGGTAGCCTGGCCGAGCACCCTTGGACAATGACTGGTGGCTCCCCAGGGCAGGAGGAATTGAGCCATGCCCTGGCCCAAGAGGTTTCCATTTTTCCAGGAGAGCTGGTATTTTCCTCCAGATTGCTGGGGCACAGGGCCTGGCACCTTCTGGTGATGCTCCTCCGGCCCTGAGCAGCGGGGCTGGTGTGAGGGTCAGGCATGGAGGCGAATCCTGAGTCTGCCCAGGGCATGGCAGGACTCTGGAGCCTCCCACTCGGCCCTGCTGCCGTCCCAGGCCCTGCACCCCAGTCACTGGGCTACTCCTGGGAGATGTCACTGGAGAGGTGGCACCCACATGTCCTGTACCCCTAGACCATCGTAGCTGTCACCAGCGCCCCCAATGCCATCGTGGGCGTGTACTCCCTGGAGGTGAAGAGCGGGAGGCAGCTGTTCAAGCCTGAGGAGGGCACCCTGTACCTCCTCTTCAACCCATGGTGTGCAGGTAATGCACAGCTGGGCGTGGGGACAGAGCCATGGGGTGCAGGGACAGGGCCACAGGGCGCGGGCACAGGGCCACAAGGGCCTCACTTTGCAGCTTGAGAGGCTGCACTTGCGCAGGGGCTGAGGAAGGTGACCAGGCCCTCTGGGAGCAGAGGTCCTGGCACCCCTTCTTCCGTGCCCACCGCCTCGCCCCGCCCCGGCGGGCAGCTCCTTCCCACCCAGCTCGAGGGTTGGGCATCACCCTTGCCTTGCTCTCCTGGGCCTCCCTGCCTCTTCCTCTCCTCTGACGTCTTGGTCCCTGGAGGCCTGTGCAGATCCCGCAGGGCCGCTCTGCCACTGCCGGCCCCGGCCTCTCTCAGAGATGCCAGGCGCCTGCTGTGGCCCCTACCCAGCCTCCCTGCCACGCCCCCACCCACCGTCCCGGGGTCCGCCTGGGTGCGTTGGGCGGCAGTGACGCGTGCGCCCCCCGTTCTTGCTCAGAGGACGCAGTCTTCATGCCCACCGAGGAGGAGCGGGCAGAGTACGTGCTCAGCGACTCGGGCTACCTGTACATGGGCTCCTTCAGGCAGATCAGGGAGAAGCCCTGGAACTTCGGCCAGGTAGCAGGCCAGCCCACCCTGGGACCCTGCGGGCCGGGAGTCGGGAAAGGTGGTGGGGAGGCGGGCCAGCCTCGGGGTTAGCGCTATTTCCTGCACTGTGACAATCTGAAGAATCACCCTCCCAGTTCGGCCCCACACTTTCTTTGTTTTTTTTTTTTCTTGTTCTTATTTTTTGTTTGTGTTGAGACAGTATGTCCATATGTAGTCCAGGGCTGGCCTTGAACTTGCTGTATAGCCCAAACTGACCTTGAACTCACAGTGATCCTCCTGCCTCAGCCTCCTGAGCGCTGGGATCACAGGTGTGCGCCATCACACCCCGCAAGCACACTCTTCCTAAGAGGACATTATCTTCCTTTTACTTTGATCTCTTTCCTTTCGGATCACAAACTAACCCACACGGGCCACTGCAAAATAGACTCACTGGTCCGTCTTCAGTGTAGGTCTTCCAAGATGTAAATAATTGACAAAGTGGCTTAAAACAAATAGCACTTATAAGTATCAGTAAATGATTTAGAAGGCTTAGGAAATATGATCAGAAAATGAACTCATAATTTCTTCCTTCAGTGATAATGATGACATTTTAGGGTATTTTATTCTTCTTTATTACTAAGGCTAGTGTAGTTGAGATAATGTTTCATGTGCACATCTTTGTAATCTGTTTCATTTAATTATAAAAGAATTTCTCCTGTGGCATTAAAATTATCTGTGTACTTTGTGTGCATGTGTGTGTGTGTGTGTGGCACTGAAGGTTGAACCCAAGCATGCTCTATCCCCAGCTCTTTGTAAAAAAAAAAAAAAAATCTTTTTTGAAATGGGGTCTCACTATGTTGCCCAGGCCGGCTTTGAACTCACAGCCACCCTCTGCCTCAGCCTCCTGAGTGCTGGGATGACAGGTGTGCGCCAGAACGCCCAGAAGTTTGTTTTTATTTTGAGACAGGGTCTTGCTGAATTGCCCAGACCAGCCTTGAATTTGCAATTTTCCTGTCTCAGCCTCCCTCAGAGCTAAGATCGCAGGCGTGTGCCACCATGCCCAGCTGGGTACTTCCCTTTAATGGCTGCACCCTGCAGGCGGTGCCCTCGAGGGGCACTGGGTCCCCTCCGCCCCGGGGAGAAGGTCGGGTGCCCGGCGTGTGAGCGGCTTCTGGTATGATGGCATTTTCAGGCTCTTTCATTTCCTGATCTAGTTCGAGAAAAACGTCCTGGATTGCTGCATGTTGCTGATGACGCAGAGCTACCTGAAGACGCTGGACATGCGTGACCCCGTGATGGTGGGGAGGAACATGGGAGCCATGGTAGGTGCGGGGGGGAGGGCAGGAACGGCAGGGCAGGGGCGGTTTCCAGGCCCCCCCACTGGACCTGGGCTGGGGGCAGCTCATCAGCGACCCTGACGGCGAGGACTATTGCAGGTACAGCTTTTCAAGTCGGGGCCTGGCCCTGAACCCAGCCTTAGGGCAGTGGCTTTACCTCCCTGAGTCTCAGTTTCCCCGCCGTGCGATGGTGTCAGCACGTGCGTCCTGTTCCCACCTGTGGGCCGGGCTCCCATCAGGGTGAGCGCGTGGCTCCAGCCCATGTGGGAGCTTTTGGGTTTCGTGTGGAGAACCCCACGTTCTGGGACCCCATCCTGGGCAAGCAGGACGAGGCCCCCTTGGCCGGGCCGTGCAGAAGTCTGTTTCCCGAGTGCAGCTCGCAAACACTTTGTCCTGGGACCTCTCCACAGCGCCAGGAGCTGTGCTCATGTGATTTAGACCTACAGGTATTTATTGCATTGGAAATCAAAGCTGAGAAGTTTAAAAACTATTTTTCTTCTAAAATAATAGTAATAAACATAAATATTTTTGTATATAAACAAAGCAAAGCTGGTTGAGGAGGTGCACACATGTAATCCCAGCACGCAGGAGGCTGAGTCAGGAGGCTTGCTGAGAGTTCAAGGGCAGCCTGGACTACATAGTGAGTTCAAGGCTACACAGGGAGACCCTGTCTTTCACAAACAAAAACAAAGGAAAAACCCAAACACCTGTTTTTCAAAGCATCCAGCACATAGAGAAGAGTAACAGTGTTTTGCATTTTTGCAAATCTCTGTATCAGCTGGCCTAATAGGAGTTGGTGAAATTTCCTACCTGCCAGGATGCAAGATCAGGAAGGCAGGAGTATTTCCACAGCCCTTTCAGGGAACTAGAGAGGCTCTTTTTGATAGCCATGCTCGATAAGCTAGGGTTTGTTATTTGTTTTGGAGACAGGGTCTTTCTGTGTAGCCCAGGCCAGCCTTCAACTCACAGCCATTTTCCTGCCTCAGCCTCCCGAGTGCTGGGATTACATGCGTCACCACCACACTCAGCTTTTTAATTTACTTCGATTTTTTGTGCGTGAGAGCTCCTTACACTGGCCACAGTGTGGACTCTGAGGCCGCATGGAGGCCGCACCCCGCCCGCACCTCAGCATGCTCATGATGGTTCAGTCCCCAGTCCCCGCCCGATCTGGGCCTCCCAGCGCCAGTCCCCAGACAGGTTGGGGCAGGTGTCCCTTTTCGGGGGTGGGGGACTTGGTGCCCTGCAGCACCCGCAGCCTGACTCAGAGTTCAGGAAGTGGTAGCTCGGGAGCTCGCTCCGGGGCGAGTTGGGAAGTGACCCTGGCGACACATCGCAGCTCTGGGGTGCGCGTGCCGAGGGCCTGCGCGGAGAGCATGTGGGCAGAGCGCTGCCTCCCAGTCTGGGTACGGTCATTGCCGCCCTGACTTGCTAAGGGAGGAGCGCTTGCGGCTTTGCCTCCTCTCCGGTTTCAATCAAGCTGCCCGGTGTGGTGAGCACACCTGTAATGCCAGCACTCGGGAGGCTGAGGCAGGAGGACTGCTGTGGGTTTGAGGCCAGCCTGCACTACGTATTGAGACCCCGGCTTGAAAAACCAACCCCTCCCCGCAAAAAATCAAGTGGGAGGGATGGTCCGAGGCTCCTCGGGCTAGGAAGAGACACAGCCACCCAGAAGGAGCTTCAAAATGGAAGACGCCAAGGCTGGCACAGGCTTTACCCTGGTTGCCCGAAAAACAGCTCTCAGGGGAGTGTTGTCACGATCAGCATTTTGCAGAGGAGGAGACCGAGGCACACGCAGCGTCTACACAGGGTCACGAGGCGGGCATGCTCCTTGGCCCTGCCGCACAACACGTCCCGCGAGTGTACACTTTCAGGGCCGCTGATCCCTCCTCTGTGTCAGGTCAACTCGCAGAACAAGGACGGCGTGCTGGTTGGGAACTGGTCCGGGGAGTACAAGGGCGGCACGGCGCCCTACCTGTGGACGGGCAGCGCCCCCATCCTGCAGCAGTTCTACAGCACCAGGACGCCCGTGTCCTTCGGCCAGTGCTGGGTCTTCTCCGGAGTCCTGACCACAGGTGGGTGGAGCGGAGTGGGGGGGCTCGGGCTCCCGCGGTGGCTGACGTCCCGCCGTCCCCTCCAGTGCTGCGGGCCCTGGGCATCCCCGCGCGCAGCGTGACCGTCTTTGACTCGGCCCACGACACGGAGGAGAACCTCACGCTGGATGTGTACGTGAACGAGATGGGCAAGACGGTGCCCAACAAGACTAACGACTCCATCTGGTAGGCGCCCCTTACCCTTTCGCCTCCCGGGGTCGCCTGGTCCTGGCCAGGTCCCCGCCGCTTGGGAAATTCAGTAGTTTTCAAATTCAGTCTTAGACGATCTGCAGCAGGAATCCCGCATCCCTCCTCCCCGTGCACCCCGGTGTTCTTAAAGATGCAGATTCCCAGCCATGTGCCGGAGTGCACACCTGAAATCTTAGCACTCTGGGAGCCTGAGGCAGGAGGATTCGAATCTGAGCCTAGCCTGGGTGACTTACTAAAACCTTGTCTCAAAAAATACAAAGGGGCTGGGAAGGGCAGGACTGGGAGAAAACCAGAAAAGCCGCTTCCGGGACTGCTGGACAGGAGCCTCCGCCCACAGCCGTGACGGCCAGAAGGTCTGCACTGCGTGTAATTTACGCACCAGGCCAGGAGACCTTCCTGCGACTGCCACCTACAACAGCACGAAGCTCCATCCCCTTTGCTCTCCGGCCAAGAGCATATGGCCTCGCAAGCTGAAAGTGACCAGAGAAGGGGATGTGGGGAGGGACAGGCAGCAGGCGTGGTGGGCGGGTCAGGTGTGATTGCAACACGCAGGGCACCACTGAGGCTGGGGGCGGGCAGGATGCCGGACCTGCAGCTTTGAGTCCACTGCTGCTGTGAAGTTCTAGTTCACGACCCAAGAGAGGGGAAGGAGGGGAGGAAGGAAACAGAAAGAACTAACTTGAAACGAGGAGTTGGAAAGGAGGCATCAAAATAGCATTGCAGCTGGGCATGGTGGGGCACGCCTGTAGTCCCAGCACTCAGGAGGCTGAGGCAGGAGGGTTGCTGTGAGTTTGGGGTCAGCCTGGGCTACATAGTTGAGTTCAAGGCCAGCCTGAACTATATATTGAGACTCTGTCTCAAACCTCCCAACCCCCAAAAATACCCAGTATTATTCAGAGGGGGCTGCAACTAGAAAACCGGGGTAAACCAATGAAGACGAGCCAGGATGAGTGGTCAGGTCGACAGTTACTGGCCTGCACCAGAGTCGCATCCAGCAGTGTGCACAGCCTGAGCCAGGATGGCAGCTGCGCCCCACTCATATTTATCAGGGTCCGCTGAGCCATACTGAGGACCCCCACAGCCAGGGTCCCGCCTGCAGGCTGCGTGCTACTTGTGACTCAGGGACGGCAGGGATGGGAGGTGACAGGAAGTCCCTGCCGTCCCTTCCTGGCCAGGAACTTCCACGTGTGGACAGAAGCCTGGATGAGGCGTGCAGACCTGCCCCAGGGCAACGACGGCTGGCAGGTGGTGGACGGCACGCCGCAGGAGCTCAGCCAGGGTGAGGCTGGGCGAGCGCTCCCGGGTCTGGCCTGGGAGATGTGTTTCCAGGGTGCGGGGGCCGCCATGTGTGCCGGCGGGTCGGGCTGGCCCGGGACAGGGCACCCGCCGCCCCCCTGCACCCCTGGCTTGGCCTCGGGGCTGGGGCTCCCGCGTGGCCCGAGGCCATCTCCACGCTCCGCCCGCAGGGCTCTACTGCTGCGGGCCCTCGCCCGTGGCCGCCATCCGCAAGGGCAACATCTTCATGGGCTACGACACCAAGTTCGTGTTCTCGGAGGTGAACGCTGACAAGCTGGTGTGGCTGGTGAGGACAGCGGGCGGGCGCGAGAAGGTCAGCCTGCTCTCGGTGGAGACCATGAGCATCGGGAAGAACATCAGCACCAAGGCGGTGGGCCAGGACCGGCGCAGTGACCTCACCCACCAGTACAAGTTCCCAGAAGGTAGGCAGCCGCTGCAGGTGGGCAGCAAGTACTCCAGGCTTCGTGGGCCGCACCGTCCTGTCCTCGGTGTCTGTGCCCCAGGCAGTGTGAACGGTGTGACAGTTTCCCAGGGAAACATTATGGATGTTGAAAGTGGAGCCGGGTGTGGTGGCACACACCTGTCATCCCACCACTGTGGGAGGCTGAGGCAAGAGGATGGCAAGTTCAAGCCCAGTCAAGTGACTTAGTGAGACTCTGTCTCAGAATAAAAAATAAAAAGGGCTGAGGATGTAGCTCGGTGCGAGAGTCCTGGGTTCAATCCCCAGTATAAAAAAAACTTCCTATTTGAGATCTTGGCGTTATCTGACAGCAGAGTCCCAAGGGAGGAGGGGGAGAAGGGGGAGGAAGAAGGGAGAGAAGTGGGAAGGGAAGGGGTGAGGAAGGATGAGAAGAGGGTGAAGAAGGGGAAGGGTGAGGAGGGGGAGGGGGCCACTTGGCTCTTTCTCCTTCCTGAGGTTACAGCCGCTTTTCCTCAGTAAAGACCACTCAGAGGGTTACAGCCTTTAGTTAGGAATTTAGAGGACGTTGATGTTGCTCATTTCTGCCGGTTCGTCTGCTTTTCTGGAGGGGCCGAGTTTTCGAGGTCTGTATTCTGCCCTTCTCGCTGTCCCGGGAATGGGACGCGGACAGCTCTGGGCCGAGCCGGGCAGCCCTCTGCGTCCGCTCAGACGGCCTCTCTGTGCCGCATGCTTGCAGGCTCCTCGGAGGAGAGGGCGGTCATGGACCACGCCTTCTCACTGCTCAGCTTCTCGCGGGAGTACACGATCCCTGCCAAGGAGAACCTGCTGGAGCTCACGGTGCAGGAGGACCCGGTGCTGCTGGGGGACCCGCTCAGCTTCTCCGTGACGCTGAGGAGGAAGAATGCCACGCCCCAGACCGTGACCTTCTCGGGCTCCTTTGACCTGCAGTCCTACGCGGGCAAGCAGCTGGCACACCTGGGTGTCATCCAGAAGACCGTGCAGGTCCAGGAGAAAGGTACCAGTGCCGGGTGGAGGGGGCCGCCTCTGAGGCCTGCTCTTCTCTGTGATCCAGGCACTAGCAACAGGTGTGTGTGTCTGAATAGAACCAATACACGTTTACCGAGTGCCACCCACCTCTGGATGGCCACAGGGGACCCAGGCACGAGGAAATGTGGGCTAGAGACAAGGGGACTGGGAGCCTGGAGTCTGTCACAGGAGTTCGGGGTGCTAGACAGGTTGCTGTAAGTATTTTCCAGCCAGGGTGGTGATGCACACCTGTAATTCCATTCTGGAGGCTGAGACAGGAAGACCACAAGTCGGAGGCCAGCCTGAGCATCTTAGCGAGATCCTGTCTCAAAATGAAACAAGAAGGGCTGGGACTCTACTGGAAGCCTCCCTGAGCCCAATCCCTGTAGCACAGAACAAAACAAAAAGAGTATTTCATGGTGTAGAGACTTTACCTCGAATGCCCACTCTCACTGGTGGGTCTCGGGTACCTGGAGCGCAGCGTTGAGGCAACGGGGCATCTGGGCGGCTGGTCACATCTGCAGCACGCTCGGGATGGGGCCTGGAGAGCTCAGCCAGTTACGAGTTCCAGGCTGAGCCCAACTTCTCGCTTCACAGGGAGGGTGGGACAGTGCCCAGCCTTGCCTGGCTCGGCCCACCTGCAGTCGGTCCCATCCTGTGCTTGGTGACTGACAGATGTCACCACTCTTCTTCCTGGCTCCTCGGCAGTGTCGAGTGTGGTCCTGACCTGGGAATCCAGCACCTACACTGGCAGCCTTGACACGTTCGACGATGAGCCGGTAGTCAAAGGGTTCATCGTGGCGGAAGTTACGGAAACCAAGGAGACCATCGCCACGGAGGTGTCGCTGTGTTTCCGGTACCCAGAGTTCACCATAGAGGTGAGCTGCCTGGGCAGAAAGGGCTCTTCCCGAGCTGGGCTCGGGGGCGGTGAGCCGCCCACACCTCTGGGTGTCCCTGGCTGGCTTGTCATTGGGCCATCTGCATTCCTGAGAAAAATGGCGTTGTTCCAAGCAGCTGCTTCTGGGAAAGGGCAATTTTCTGAACTTTAAAATTGTCAGTCTTGGGGTTGGGGATTTAGGTCAAGTGGCAGAGCGCTTGCCTGGCAAGCTCAAGGCCCTGGGTTCGATCCGCAGCACTCCCAAAAAAACCTGTCAGTTTTTTAAGTGAGCCAGACTTGTACATGGTACAAATTCTGCAGCTGTTAAAGGGCCAGCGCAAAGCTTGCCCCGCCCATCTCCTGGCTCTGAGCCCCTCCTTCCGGAAGTGACGCACGTCATCAGCTTCTTTTTCTTCCGCTTGAAGTTTTGCACACAGCAGCTGAAGTTCAGGTCTCAGTGCAGGTCTCTGGGGCCCGAGATGCCAGGCCTCGCAGTGGGAGGGGACGGTGATCCCTGCCGCCCACCCGCCTGCTCAGTTTCTTCCCACGCAAACCTCAGACACCACAGCAGTTCGCAGAGGCTGCCGCTGAGCGCCTGTGGGGTGGTATGAAGGGCGCCCACGCCACCCCTCGCCCCTCGCCCCGAGCTCTCTGAGGGGCGCCAGGGGATGTCATCTGGGAGCTGTGCCACAGGTCAGGGCGAGCGGGATGGCAGTCGCGGCCCCGCCCTGCCCATGTAGGCCAGAGCCCTCGCCTGGACTGCAGGTGCGCTTCCCCCACATGGTGACACGGGCCCCTCCCTTTCTGAAGAGGCAGCGTGGGGGCCTCTGCGGTACACAGCCTCCAGCAGGGAGAAGGCCCAGTCCCATGCCAGGTGCATCTCGGGGCTTTCAGCTGCCCCGTGGTTGGCCCTTCGCGGGCTCAGACTGTGTCTCAGGAAAGAGAGTTTTGTTAAGGAGTCTGTGTGGCCAGTGGGTGAGTGGGTGGTGAGTGGGCATCATGCTGGGGGAGCTGGACACCTGGGTGAAAATCACAGCATGAGATTGAGCCAGAAACACAAAGACGCAGGGTGGGGGGTGCCGGGCCTGTGGGGTCTGGGAAGAGGTGCCTGAGGCCAGATGGGCGGTGGTGGCTCAGGGCTGGGGAACAGAGCCTGGCTGCAGTTTGGTGTCTTTGACTGTTCTGTGGGCATCTTGGCATTTTGGGTCTTGTTTGTGAGCTGGGCACAGAAGGAAGCCCCAGCAGTGGTGTGGGAGCCTGCGGGTGGCCGAGAGATGCACAGCAGCTGCTACGCCCTGGAAGCTGGGACCACATCCTCCCTGCCTGAGGGGCTCAGGGGGACGCAGGGCATAGCTGAGCTGGGGATCACTGGAAGGTCTCTGTTTGGTGAGGAGGAGTCTTGATTAGGTCTGAAAGAGGTCAGACTAGGATCTCTGGGTGCCAGAGGACTGTGTGTCCTGAGCTACATGGTGAGACCTTGTCTCCAAAAACCAGTAAAGAGATAAACGAATGAATGAAAGAATAGAAAGAATCTGACTGAGCTCAAGATGTAAGGTTGTGGCTGGCAATACCAGGAGCTGAGAAAGGTGTGGGTGGAAGAGACTCTTCCCTGGAGACTTGGAGCAGCTTGGGCCCACAGGAACGTGGGTTTCTGCATCTGGTCGCTGTTCTGTTTTGATCTGGCCCGCAGTCAGCGGCTCACGGTCTTTTCTGCCTACCCCTCCCACCTGCTCCCTGCAGCTGCCCAACACAGGCAGGGTCGGCCAGACGCTCATCTGCACCTGCATCTTCAGGAACTCCCTGGCGATCCCCCTGACCCAGGTCAGGTTCTCCGTGGAGAGTCTGGGCCTCTCTTCCATGCAGATCATCGAGCAGGGGTGAGTTGGGCCTGGTGGGCGGGCGGGCAGTGTCCTGGGGGTCACGGGGATGCCTGCTTCCAGGGGAGACCCCAGTGCCCCCGCGTCACCAGGGACCGTTCTGGGGCTGGCCCCTCTGGGGTTCAGTCATCTTGTTTTAATCCACATCTTCGTGAGGCTGAGTATCTTCATTGCTAATGGATTAATGGACTGTCTCCAGTGAATGGCCCACTCTCATCGTTTGTCCATTTTCTCCACTGAGTCATGCTTTTCTCATACTAACTCGATAAAGAGTGTTGTGTTGCAAAGTGTTAAATTATCACTGCAAGTTGTTTATTGTGGCCCCGACCTTTGTCTTCCTCCCGTTGTGGGGATTGAACCCAGTACCTGTCACATGCGGGGAGATGCCCCACCACTGAGCCCCAGCGCCGACCTTCCCTTGCTTCCCTTCTTTCTGTCTCTCTCACTTTCTTTCCATCCCCTCTTTTTCTCTCAATACTCTTCACCATTAGAACTCTGAAAAATTTGGGTACATTAAAATGTTAATTTTTTCCTTTATGGATATCTAGTGTCACATCACTGCCAAGACTCCAGAAGTAGTCTTGCATGCTCTTTCCTGAGTTTCTGGCTGAACTGTCATGGGAGGGGTGGCGGTGTGGAGCGATGCAGAGCTCTACCTTGGTCAAATAATCTGTCCTAGCCGCAGCATGGACAACACTTGAGAGGCTGAGGCAGGAGGATTGCTCTGAGTTCAATGCCAGCCTGAACTACACAGGGAGACCCTGTCTCAAAACACAAAACAACAACAACAACAACAAAAAGAACTGAAAAAAAAAAATCTGTCATTTCCCGAGTTCTGGGACAGAGTCCAGCCCACGTCAGTCCCATGTCTTCAGCTCTCTGGACTTGGACGCGCTGTCTCACCGTCTTCTCCCGGCACCATCAGATCGCCGTGCCTCCGAGCAGTGACATGCAGAAGGCAACGCTGCCCCTCGGGTCTTCTCGTCATGTCCTCTAAAACTATTAGGGTTTAGATTGCTCTTGCAGCCAATTTTCTGATTTATTTGGGGGAGAATCGAGCTGATTGGTGGTACTGAGACTTACCATGTCAGAATGTAAGATGTTTTCCCACCGGTTCAGCTCTTCTCCATGATCTTTACAAAAGCTTCATTTTCTTTGTGTGGCTCGCGCCCTCCTGCTTGGGTAGTTCCCCAGATGTGCCGCAGCTTTTGCTGCTTCTGTGGAGGGGTATTTCTCATTCTGTTTCTGTTTGCCGGGCCATCTAGGAATTATTGGTTTTGGTACGTGATGTAACTGGGAAGGACTGAACTCAGGGGGTTTGTTCCTGCAAGGTTTGCGACAGTCTGTTGTTTTCTGTTTCTTTTTTTTTTTTTTTTGAGACAGGGTCTCACTCTGTAGTTCAGGAACTCACTATGTAGCCCCAGCTGGCCTCGAACTCATGGCAATCCTCCTGCCCCGGCCTCCCGAGTGCTGGGAATACAGGCGTTTCTAACAAGCTCCCGGATCTGGCCAGCGCTGTTGGTCCCTGGACTCCATTGGAGTGGCCGAGGGCTAGACAGCCCCTTCTGTGTGACTCATGGACCGGATGCTCCTCAGGGCGCAGGAGGAGCGGGGAAACGGCAGAGCCGGCAGAGCCCCGGACACCGGCGGGTCTGACCGACCGCCGGCACCCGGGGTGCAGTGCCCTGGCGCTGCCCCGGATGGCCAGGGCTCCTCTGAGGGGCTAAGGCTGGGCCCTCCCTTTCCCACGGCATCCTCAGCTAATTCCACACCGCCCTGTCTTTGCGTCTTGCAGGACGGTGCCGCCTGGCAAGACGGTCCAGTCCCAGATAAGGTGCACCCCCGTGAGGGTGGGGCCCAGGAAGTTCATCATCAAGCTGAGCTCCCGACAGGTGAAGGAGATCCACGCGGAGAAAGTGGTACTCATCACGCGATAGCCTCTGCCCCAGCTGGGGAAACGGAGGCAGGAGCCCTGGCTGCGGGGCTGAGCTTTTGGCATTTTCTTCCCGACTTAGCTGTAGATCACGCGTGATTAGCTTTGATTGTACATGTGAGAGCAGATTCACGAGCCAGTATGCGAAAGTCAGGTGTTCAGCTGGGTACGGTGGCGCACACCTGTGAGCTCAGCACTCTGGAGGCTGAGGCAGGAGGATCACCGTGAGTTCGAGACCAGCCTGGGCTATATAGTATGTCCAAGGCCAGCCTCCTCTACATGGTGAGACTCTCTGTCTCAAAACAAATAAACAAAAAATAGGCATTCAAAGGCCAACAAAGCACAGGCAGCCACACCCACGTGGCCAGAAACACCGGCCTGAGCTCCAGAACCCTCCCAGCCCTCTGGGGTCCCGGCCTCCAGAAGCAGTGCCACTGTCATCTAGATCCGGAACCCAAACACCCAAAGCCACAGGCTGAGCCGTCTCCCCTGGCTGAAGTCACCGGGTCAACCGGCACTTGAGGGCCCTGAGGCTGGATCCTGTTGAAAAGGGCCAGCTGGGGGTGCCGTCAGGCCCCAGAAGAGCCTGGAAGCAGTTCCAGAGGAGCCTGGAAGCAGGCTGCAGGAAGCCACCCTGGGAAGAGTCCAGGCCGGGCTGGCTGGAGGCGGGCTGGAGTGGACAGCACGGAGGCTGTCCAGGTGCCGCACGGTGGAGCCGGTCCCTTCCTCTCTTTGCCTCTTGAGCTGCTCGCAAATGATCAGATGCCTTTAATTAAACTCTGGCTACTTCAGGATGACCAGGTGGTCCCGAGTCACTTTGTTCTTTATGCCACAAGCTGCTGGGTGTCCCCATCCTTGACCATCCCAGGGTTTGGCCCCTCTCTGAGGGCTCACTGGGTGGACATGTCCCTGGCGGGGGCCGTGTGTGGACAGATCAGGTAATTCTGTGTCATTCGGTGGAAAGCTCATCTCCCCTTTCAGGCCCCCTGGTTAAAAACCCCAATCCCGATGGCTCTCCACCCAGAGGCCCACCTCCCTGCATGCCGGGGGAGGTCAGTGGGGCTTGCTGGAGGACAGGTGAGTCCCCACTGCAGGAGCTGCACAAGACAGCCGGCACGGCCAAGTCTGGTTTGTAAGCCACAGCATGGTGTTTGCGATCCACACAGCCTCTGTGGCTGTCATGTGACACTCGCACACCTCACACCTGACACAGTAGAAAGTGGCTTCTCAGAGTCCCTCAAGGTGACCTGAGGGAAGGTGCTGCCCAGGGCTTTGGACTGGGCTCTCTTGTGAGAGCAGAGACTTACAGCGAGGCAGAAAGAGATGTTTATTAAGGAGAGGCGAGGCTCGCGCCCTCCTCCCACCCAGAGACCTTGCCTGGCGCTGATGTGCGTGGTGGTGCTAAGCGGAATGTTACGTGGCAGTTGCCACTGCTGGAAGAGGGCCACGTGTCCCCAGAGTGGAAGCACAAGGCTGCAGGTCAGACAGGCGACTCTCCCATGACCCTCAGGGGATGGGTCAGCAAGGAGGGCAGGAGGACGCCACCCACCCGGCCTCCCTTTCCAGGGTAACCTCTGTGGAAATGAAGCTGGCCTGGGCCTGCTGTTGGGTCGAGTGGGCCCTACTGCGCAAGGACGTTTCTCAAGGGCCACAGGGTTGTGCACACGACTCTTGACAGCCTTGTACTCAGCGCACGGATGACTCTGACTCTGGGCCCTTGCAGGGATTAATAAACACTAAGGCTGCTGTGGGCCAGGTGGAAGGTGCCCACCTTCCTGGCTGCTGTGTTACCTAATGCCAGGCCTGGCCACCACCCTGCTTGCGGGCCGAGCAGGAGGGCTCCAGATGAAGGTTAGGACAGGGGTGACCCTTTCCTGGGAACAGGTAACCAGAAAGTCTGGGGGCAACCTGGGGACAGAGGAGCTTGACAGGTCACTGCCACCAGGGAGCACTTAGATGCCACCAGGGACTAGGCTGCTGAGGGCCGCCTTCCTCTCTGAAGGTCACCACAGCTTTCCTTTTCCAGGGTCCTGAGGCTGCACAGTGACGCTGACCCTTTCTCATGGAGCGGGGAGAGGGCCCCAACATGGAGGCCCGGCAAGACAGGCCTCCTCCGGGGCTGCTGCCAGCCACTGCTGTGGACACGGTCCACAGGGACAGAGGCCAGAGCTGGGGTGTTGGGCACAGAGCGAGTTTCTCATACAGGACAGGGACCCGGCCCTCTGTCAGAGCAACTGTGCAGAAAGGGCTTTAGCAGCCACTGCAGCGGGCACAGGGGCACAGGATACCCCAACGCCCCAGCTTCACTGGGGCTGAGGACTCCAGGTGGTGCAGGTGCCTTTCCCCGGGTCCAACCACTGCAGGGTGGGCCCCTGCCGATCCTTCTCTCTGGGAAAGATCGCACCCTCTGGGAGAACAGGCTGACTGCGGTGGGGTCCTGCTCAGGGGGCCCGCCTGTCCTCCTCAGGAGGGAGGGGGGTTCTGTTTCTACAGGCAGGTGGGCCCAGCGCTTTAGTTGGGGCTTCCTTCACGTCCTCTGCAGCGGGGGCTGTGGCCACGTCTGCAGCTCCAGGCCGCCTTGGGGAGGACCCCAGGCCCTGGTTGGTGGGGGCCGATTTGTGGTTCTACAATCACAAGTCTCACACATTTCCACCCTGAGTGGGCCCTGCCCATGTGTGCGCAACTGTGAATGTGTATGTGTGCATGTGCGCGCGTGTGTGGTCCTCTCTCTTGAAGGGAGATGTGACAGCCGTGTCTTCCCTCACTGAGGTGGCAGTGGGGAGACCCTCTCCTCTCCAGCCTGGTCTCCCGTTTTGTCCTCAAGGCCGGCCCTTCCTCCCCTCCCAGCAGATGCCACAGCCTGAATTCACACTGGCTGGGAGCCGAGCCAATGTTCCCGAGAGAAGCCAGCGTCTCCAGGAAGCCTTTGGATTTTGGGGTCCCTTGCTGGTGAGGCTGTGGGGGCCGCCGGTCCTGATGCCCCTGGCGCCGGCACGTTGCACTAGGTGAACTCACGGAATCCCCAGCCTTGCCTGCTGCCCTGTGCCCACAGCTCCAGCCCGGCCCAGCATGGAGATGGGAAGGTGGAGGGGGTGGGGCAGGGAGCCGCTGGGGAGGATTGGGGCCAGGGCACTGCAGCCACACCCATGCGAGCTGGCAGCCACCTTTAGTGTGTTCTCAGTCCCCATGATGGCACCTAATCATCTGTCACCTCCACACGGTCCTCGTCCTTGGTCTCCGACGGCTTCTCTGTGGTCTCGGTGTTGTCCGTGTCTGACTGTGACGCCTGCCGGACTAAGTCCTTGTCAGGGGGTATCTCTGGGTGTCCCGAGAAGGGGTTGCACCAATTGGGGGAGAAGTCCCCACCGAAGGTCTCCTTGACTGGCTGCCAGCTGCACGCCTGCTGCCTGGGCCGGTCCTTGCGCTGCAGACGCTCGATGCCCTGGGGAGAACGAGAGGCTGAGGTCAGCAGGGCCGTCCCCGCCGAGTCTCTGCATGGACCCTCAGCAGGGGACAGCAGGGCTCCTGGGGCCTGGGCAGGGACGGGAGCAGTGCAGCAAGCAGGCCCGTCTCCCGCCACTGCCAGCCTTCTTCCCCGCGGCACAAGGGCCTGGGGGTGACATCCCAGCCTCTCCGAGCGTGGGCTGGGCCACCCACGTGCTGAGACAGCCCCCCCTGGGTTTTCGGGTTGCTCCCTCTTGGCAGGGGCAGCAAGCCTGGCATGAGCAGGCTGAGCGGGCACAGGGAGAGTGCAGGACACATGCGTGCCATTCGGGGAGAGAAGCAGGGCCACATGCGCAGGCAGCCGGGAGGGCACAGGGTCACGGCAGGCGCAGGGGCCAGCGGTGGGGCCGATCATGCAGGGGACTCCCTGTGGCCTCTCCCCAGCTGCCCACTCACCTGCCTCTGCGTGCTGGCTGCGACTCAACCACCAGGCCACAGAAAGAGGGTGTTGGGCGGGAAGCCCAGAGGGGTTAAGGACACAGCTGGACCACAGTACCCTCTTGGGGCGTGACCCCCACGTGGCCTCTGTCTTCATCTTTTCTCCACCAAAGGGGAGTGGCCTGGAGCTGGCTGGGCATGGTCGGAAAGGGGTGCACGCCCACTTCTAAATTTTCGGTTCCCCACAAGAGCCTTCCGTATGTGGAACAATCTTTCCGTTATGCAGATGGAAAAACTGAGGTATGCACCATCTCAGAGATCTAAGTTTCTTGAAAAAACTAGAAGTTAAAAAATGGGATCTCAGGGGATGACCTTAAAAGAGACTTAGTACCAAGGGGGAAATGGTGGACGTACGTGCCACCTTAACCAATGAGCACAGCAAACATCACGGACAGAGAAAGGCTTCCACTGTGCGGATACACCTTGCCCTGGACACCTAGCAAAAGGCTGCCACCCCATCAGATCGGGAGAAAATATCTGACACACACAAGCCGCCGGCTTTCCTGCAGAGGTGCCCGGCCTCTGCCCTGAAGAGCGGGTCAAGTTTGTGAGGACACTGTTCGGGTCAGATGGAAGTGGCATTTGCGCGGCGGTGTGAGTGAACTTAGTGGCCGGGACAGTACGCTGTAAAGTGTTCATTCAAGTTATGCGAATTTCACTCAATTTAAATAAGGGCAAAGTTACATAAAAGAGGGAATAAGTGAAGATCAGTCACAGATTGGAGGAGACTGAAGACAAACGATGTCATGAAGGGTCCTGGAACAGAAATGGGCATTAGAGGGCAACTGGAGAAACACGAGGAAGGTATGCAGGGGCGATCAAAATATATGGTAATTGTTTAAAATTTTAAAAATGTACAACAGTAGGACATGTTGCCATGAACCCCCCTCAGAATCTTTCCCCTTTTTGACTACACTCATCCTCTTGCCACTTTTGCAGCAGCTCTGGAGTCCTCTTTCCTGAGTGTCTTCATAAGGTGTGATCAAAAATACTGTGACTGCTGCTGCCGTGCACCACCCAGCGGAAAGGCGGGCTGGTAAAGACGCGACGCTGTGTCATCTTCTTGAGTCACCCGATCTGGCACCGTGTGACTGCTGGCTCCTCCCCAAAGTTAAAATGTCCATGAAAGGGAAACACTTTGAGTCGACTGGAAACGGAGGCCGCCAGGGGCCCCACTTTGCTAAGGAACTAATGCTGCTCGGGTCACCAGTGACTCTCTTGAGGGCAGGCATGGACAAGTGAAGGTTTCCCTTCGGGACTGCACCAGCCGATGTCTTGTTTTACTGCGAATGCTTTCTGCCTTGCAAAGGGGTCTTGCTATGTCATGCAAGCTGGCCCTGACCGCCTGTGATCTTCCCATCTCAGCCTCGACTGCTGGGACCGCAGGTCACTGTGCCGGTTCATTGAAAATTCTTTCCCTTCTGTGAAGTGACTCAGGTTGGATATATCTTTAAAAGGTCCAAGAGACAGCCCCGTGGGTGCCGGGCCCGCAGATGGGAGCCAAAGACCGGGCTGGTCCCAAGCCATGGCTGCCACTCCCATCCGGGGTCCCCTGGTTCTCTCCCTCTCTTGCTCCCTTCTGGGCTGGTTCTGCAGCGAAAGTGCCCTTGGTTGAGACAGCTCGATGGAGGAGATGGCTAAGGAGGCGCACTGGACCTGTTTTCTGGCGCTCCCTCACTGAGGAGGCCACAGGTTAGGGGTAGGAATTCTGGGTAGGGGGAGGACCCGCCGGCCTCCCTGGCAGCACAGCCCCTGGCGCACCGAGCCCAGCACTGTGGCTGGCAGGTACCAGGGACACCCTGAAGGGCTCCCCTGCCAGCCCCACTCACACCCAGCACCACCTGGAGGCTGACTCACAGCCCAGAACTCCTGGCTCCACAGGGAGGTCGAGGCCAGTCCGAGAATGTGCCTCTCAGCCGGTTCTGGGTGACACTGGTGTTACAGGGCCGGGACCACTGTGGAGAGGGAGCCGGCAAGACTTTCTTCTTTCAGGTTTTTTACTACTTGAGGCTTCCCCCGCTGGGGATGCGGAGGAGTAGAGCACTTGTCCAGCATGTGCCAGGCTCAGGTTCCAGCCCAGCGCTGCAAAAACACAGGGGCTCCTGTAGGTCGAGACCCCTCACCTCTCTTGGCTGGCTCACCCTTTAAGGTGGTGTAGTGTAATTTAGAAGAGAAACCTGAAAGCCACAGGCGTGGGGGTCTGTGTGTCTATGTGCTGCCAGCCTTGAAAGGGTGTTTTTTGAGATGGGGTCTCACTCTGTACTTCAGGCTGAACTTGAATTCGCTATGTAGCCCAGGCTGGCCTCGACAGTGATCCTCCTGCCTCAGCCACCCGAGTGCTGGTTGCATGGGTGTTAATAATAAAATGTTACTCTCCCTCATCTGGAAGGGTTCAGATCAGGATGGTGGGTGTTGCAAAGCGACATAGCCACAGTGAGCAGCAGCTGGAGAGCCTCTTGATTTCCCAAGAAGGAAGCCTTCCAGACGAAGTGGTGTAGGGACTTGACCGGCACTTCTGCTGAGTAACTTGTGTGCCTGATGTCACCAAGCCCATGCAAGTACAGACCAAGTCTTCTTCCCCTGCTGGCTGGATGATGCTGACAGGATGCCGCAACCTTTCCACTTCCGTTCCCCCAGCCCTCGTCCCGAAAGACTGGCCGCCACGGTCCCCACGGGGCCGCCTTTGTGCAGAGACATCCTCCTTCGCTCCGTCTGAACACATCTGTGTGGCAGCCAGGCTGGGATGCCCTCGCTGCTCCGCAGTGATGGCCATGCGGCACCAGGGGACGGAGCAGGAACATACGAGCCCCTGGCGTGTCCTGTCTTGGGTGCTGCGATTCTCTCTGGCACGAGAGCTGGGGACCTGCACTCTGTTCAGCCAGAAATCTGGAGGGAGAGTCACAGGGGATGCCCAGGGGAATCCGCCCTGCAGAGGGACACTCAGGAGTCTCGGGGGTAGACGAGGAGCTGCCGTTGGGGAGGAAGATAATTCAGTGCGTCACTACCTACGCAGGCCTGAGGTTCCCAGGGAAGGAAGCGACCTGCATAACTCAGAAGACGCCCCGGGAGATGGAGAGGTGGGAGGACAGCCCTCAGAGGCACCTCTGCAGCTCCGGAGCCCCAGTGCTGGCCCCCGAGAGGGAGGAGAGAGAGGAGAGCGAGCGCTGCTCCAGGGGACAACCCCGAAGGTGCTACGGAGTCATCCACACGGGCCTGCTGCTTTCACAAACGTAGGGAAAGAAGAACACGGAGAACAGATGCCACAAACCTGAAAGCAGCCTTGAGAAAACGAGAACCCGCATGGTTCAGGGTCTCAGCCTCGGCTCCAGGGCACAGGCGTCTCAGCAGGGGAGGGGCCGCTGGGCCCCTTGCTTGGACCTGTGAGGGGCGACCTCTCTCTGCAGTGAGGAGCCTTCGAACTGCGCACAGAGCTGGGTGCAGGTCTCCCGCACTTCTCTGGATTGAGTCTGCTCTTGCCTCACACCCCAGAGAGACTCGGCTTTTTGCTGCAGCCGTGCTGATCCCGTCAACAAAAGTGAAGGGAAAGAGGGCGGGAAAGAGGTGGGGCAGCCCTGTGCCGGACAGTGAGACGAGGATGGAAGCGGCGCCCGGCCCAGGCCCGTCTGCCCCCCGTGGTCGGCCCAGGAGAGAGACGCCGCGCGGAGCAGGTTTGCAAAGTTTTATTGCGTTGTTGTTTCCATGTGGAAGCACGGACTGAACTGAAAAGAGGCAGCATGTTCCACCTCTAGAAAGATCACAGGGCTGGATGAGGTCCGCCCCCAGGCCTAGACCGGGTAAGCTCATCCCCGCCTGCCCCCAGCCGAAGCTAAAAGGGAGGTTCATGGCAGCCGCATAGAAACCTAACCAGTGTGCAGCGTTCGGACGGTCAGGTCACAGCCGCCGTCCTGGAGCTCTGGCCTCCTGGCCGTGACCTCCTCTCTCCCAGGGGCCAGGATGGAAAGTGCCCCCAGGTGGGAAAGCAGGGCTGGTCGAGCCAGCCGGATGCCATGTCACCTGCAAGGGAGCTGCTGGCCTCGGCCAGGCCACATGGAGCCGAGACACGGGCCTGAGCATGTCTGCGGGTCTTAACTGCAGGGAAGCGTTGTGCACTTCCCTCGGAACGGCACTGCCGAGCGGACATCTCAGTGGGGAGGGGACAGGGGACAGGTGGGGTGTCGGGAAGGAAGGAGCTGTGACAGGAAAACGGAGCTTGCGTGGACCGCATGTCTTCCCCCTTTTGATTGTATAAGGCATTCTGAACGAGAAGACTCCTTCCTGCACTGCCAGGCAACTGCAGGGCTCCCACTGCTGGTCTGGAACACCCGTGAAACCCCTAGCCCAGCAGCACGAGGCAGCAGCCATCCTGCGGCTGAGTGGCAAACCGCGCCCCCTGGGGGACAAGGCCACCCCGACGCTGCCATCCAGGCCTCCAGCGGGGTCTCGGGTCCCGGGCGCCCGCCGTCGCCTCCCAGGCAGCAGGGCCGGGGCCGTCTATCCTTGGACAGCGCCGGCAGGTCTCACTCGGTTAGTACAAGTGGCACAGCTCAGGGACAGCGCCTCCACGTTAGTCAGGCCAGGGAGACAGCAGAGAGGGAGCCAGAGGCCAGAGAGGTGATTTTAAAAGAAAAAGAGCAGCTTCGGTCATTAGAAAATCAAAAGGGTGATTTTTTAAAAAATAAAACATGGGGAGTTTTTTTTTCTCTGCAATGCTCAGCCATTTCACTTGAGACATAAAAAGTTTTAAGAGTAGTCGTTTTGCTTTTCGGTCTAGACATTCGTAAGAACGGGTCAGGCAGAAGTGCCGGATGTGGCTGTGTCTGGTGGCAGTGCGGGCAGGTCCTTCAGACCACGTACTGGTACGGGTCTGCCTTGCCTTGGTCTGGTGTGGCAAAGGGGCTGGCCCAGCCCAGAGAGAAGGGGTGGCCAAAAACGGCTTTCATGTTCATCCATTTTGTTTTTTTAGCCCATCTTCTCTCTTCCTTTTTCAATTGTTCTATTCCCTGAAAACAAGAACAATCACACTTTCAGTTGTGCACTTCATTGCTGCAGTTTGGGGAGGGACATCTCGAGGTGACCAGAGGGAATGCTTCCCTTTTAAAGCAATAATGCTGTCTACATAACTCGTTTCCTTTCGGTCTCTCATAGGAAGTGTCATCAAAGACTCACGTCTCTTTTTTTTGGTGGGTACAAGCAAGTCCCTCCAAGAAGGAAGGGAAAACAAGGCAGTCGCGGGTCCTAAGCCACTGTCCCTAATGCTGTGACGGGCGGGTGAGGCCTGGGTGGGGTCCCTCGTGGGTTCCTGGGGTGCTGGCAGAGCTCACCCCCAGGACAACCAGTGGTGATTGTTCCTTGGGGACAGATTCACTTGAAGTTGAAGCTACCGTGACCACTTTGCAGACAAAAAAAAAAAAAAGAAAAAGAACAGAATGAAAAGCGAGAAATCAAATGGCCACTCTGGCACTGGAAGTCGCCAGCCCAAGACTAGAAGCAGGTGGCTGGCTGGGGGACCAGGGAAGGAGGGTCAGGAGTGAAGGGGAAGGCACAGCGGGGGACGGCGAGGTTGGCGCGGGCGCGGGGCACGGCCAGGCTAGCGCGACTGGCGCCAAGCCTGCCACTTTGCCGCCCCTTCTTCACACTGGGCCACGGGTGCCTGCGCAGAGGGGCAGCAGCCCGGCTGGGGCACCATCTGCCATGGTCACGGGCTAGCGCGGGGGTCAGGATGGCCAGGCCTGAGCCGTCTTGCCCCAGCAGGGACTGGGTGGGCACTGTCAAGAGAGGACGCGGGCTCTCTCCTCCTTTGCAACAGGACCCCTCTACGGACGGCTTGCTGGGAGGAGCGCCCGGGCCCAGCCTGACTCCTCCTGCCACGGAGCACCCCGCGCTCCCTGCGGGTCTCGCTAGGAGACGCTGTCATTTCTGCCTGCCTGTGGTCTGGGTCTACACCACCGGCTGCTGTGTCTATGAAGCTCCCTCTGAGGACGTTTTTTCTCACACAGGAAAGGCAGTGGCTGGAAGCCCACGACCTTCTCACACCACTGGGCCCCCCGGCCCCACACTGGCACCCCGGCACAGACAGCACGACCCGCTCTTCTCTGCTCGCACGTGCCACAGCGGGCTGGCTCTGTCTTCCTGGTGACCCAGGAGCCCGGGCCCAGGAGCCTGCTCAGAGCGCTGCCCGAGTGGCCCCAGGAGACTAGGAGTTAGACCAGGAGCCTGTGGGCGGCTCTGCTCCACCACTCAGGGCCCCGAGCTGCCCCTGCTCCCAGGAGCTTTTACCAACACCACATTATAGCCCCCTCGAGGCTCCTGGCCGCCACAGCAAGATCAGGAGGTGGCAGTGGGGAACAGCAGGGCAGCAGGCTCCAGTCTGGGCCCGAGAAGTGGGACAAGAAGGAGGGGATGGCACAGGAAGGGACCCCACTGCCACAGGAGCTCACTGTCCTGGGGCTCTGCGAGCCTCAGGACTGGCCAGCTGGTCTTGCCTGTCCCGGCTGGGTTCGGACACCTTCTCCCCATCATGGCCTCCGGATAGGAAGGGCACCCCCAGCGGCTGACGGCACAGTCTGTGCAGGATCAGTGGGGCTGTGGGGGGACCTGCCTGGGGCTGCAGGGCCCCTACGTGGCCTCCCTGGTGCAGAGTGGGGCGCCACCACCTACCGTCTCGTCCGTGCAGATGGAGTGTACCTGCGTCCCGAACATCACTGACGTGAAGATGAGGAAGAGCAGCGCCTCAAAGCACAGCAGGATGAGGAGGATCACCGTGGTGGGCGGGGAGAAGGAGCTGCACTCTGAAAGAGGGACCGAGGGCTCGGGGCTGCTCTGCGCCTGGCCCAGAGGGGCAGGAGCACATCCTGCCTCAGCCTGACTGCACCCCCGCTCCCTGCTGAGGGTCCGTTGCTGTGTACCGTCCTCGGACCTGGGAGGACTCTGAACCAGGCCCCGTAACAGCCCCATACAGGGATGCAGGCAGTGGCGCTGGCCTGGCATAGTGGGGTTCCTGGGCACTGTGGTACCAGGGGCCACCTCTCTGTATGGCCACCACACTCAGGACAGCAGGGAGCAGGTCTGGGAAGCACCTGGTGGCTCTGGGATGTGACACTTGGCAGAGGGCTTGGCCTGGGCAGGGTGGGGTACGGCCCCCTCCTGCAGGGACATCTGTGTCACTGAACCCACCACCCCAAAGTCTGGGGAGTCAGTGGAAGAGATGTGGCCTATAGCGGGTGCCTTCAGCAGCCCGCCCCGATCTGGGGTGACGGGGGCGTCCCAGTCTCTTTGAGCCATTACCCCTCACTGTTGAGCAGCCACGTCAGGGCCACTTCCCAGGCTTCCTGGGCTGGTCCCGGGGACAGGGACAACAGCTGCCTGGCTTCGAGTTGGCGCCCCTACCCCTCGGGGCTACCCTGTTCCCTCACAGGATAGTGGAGGGGCAGGGAAGTTACAGTGGGAAGAGCTGGGCAGACTGTGGGCAGGTGGTGGGGTGGTGTGAGGCCCATCTGATCTACAGTGCTCCTCGGCAGGCTCCTCTGGATTTCTCTTCTCAGGCCTTGCCAGGCAGGCTATGATCCTAGCCACCAGCCTGCTGGACTGGAGCTCTAGGCCTGGTGCCCCCAGCACCTGCCCTGGCCCCTGCCCTTCCCACCCTCCACAGAGCGGCCAGCTCTTCCTGTTCTTGCTCGGGACGTGCCTGTCTCGCTGCCCTTCAAGCTCCCGGGGCCAGGGACTTTGTCCTGCTCACAGCTGCACAGCCAGCCTGGGAAGAGCACCCAACAAGAGAACCTGGTGAGAGACCGGGCTTCTGAGATCTGGTTTTCCTTCTGTTTATCAGAGAATATCTGCCCAGCGCAGGCCCGGCCCAGCACAGGCAGGGAGAGTCGCTGGCTTGATGGAGAGCCGTGCCCCACCTTGCTCACCCCAGCTGCCTGAGCATCTGGCTTGGGCCGCAGGAGCTGGGAACGGAATTTGGACAGGCAGGACCCAGATCCTGGGAGCGTGGCACCACCTCCCTGCCAAGCACCTTCACCCCTTACACAAGCTCCGACAGCCCAAAACCTCAGCGAGGGCTGAGCAGTGGTGGCAGTGACTGTCACCCATGGGGACTGTGCTGGGAATGTGTCCTCCAGGCCCCTCCGCCTGCAGTCCTGACCGAAGACGGGCAGGAGTGTGGCCAGGAGGACCCGGGCCCCAGAGCCAGCCGGATCGGCTGCGCACCTTGCTCCGGACCAAGGCCTGCGCGGTGGCTCTCTTCTTAACTGGGGATTCTGAAGACCTGCTGGACCTCTGGGTATCCCAGCAAAGACGCCTCTGTAAGAGTCCCTGCTGTCACCGTCCCAGATGGACATTCTGTTTCCTCTATCACTGTCCGCTGCTAGGCTCATGGTAGGGGCGGGGGTCTGTGACAATCTGATGTCCTAGGTGGACCCCATTAGGTCACCGAGGCCACATCTGGAGTGGACCTTGACACCCCAGAGTTGGCTGCTGCCTTGACTTTCAGAACTGTCGCCAAGCAATGGGAGCTCACTGGAGACCTGCAGCCGTGCAGATGGATGAGCCAAAGCCCCCACCTGCCCCACCACGGGCTTCCGCCAGGCCTAGGCTGCCTGCAGCCAGGAAGAGCAGAAGCTCCGAGGGTGGTGGGACTTTAGAAAAGGGCACCCACTGTAGGGAGGCCAGCAAGGATGCACGCACCTCGCGGAGACGTTGGCCTCACGGATTCTTTTTCAACTGTATTTTCTGTTATTCGTATATATTTGTGATACATAACACTTTCATTCGTCTTGGGGAATTGGTGCATGCGCATGTTGCACCTTTCTGTGTGTGGTATTGGGGCTCGAACCCAGGGCCTTCAAAGTGAGGTACATCCCAGACCGTTTTATTTTGAGACAGGGTCTCCCTAAGTCATTAAGTTGTCCAGGCTGGGCTTGAACTTCCAGTCAGGCTTCGGCTTCCCAGAGTGCTGGGATTACAGGTGTGCCCACCACGCCGAGTGACATACAGCATCTTGGTCACCTGCCTCAGACTCTGAGTGTGGCAGACTCAAGCCAGCATCTGTTTTTGTCTTTAGGATTTGTGCAGTCCTCCGGCTGGACTTCCTTCCCCGCCATCTGCACATGTGAATGGAATACTTGCAGAGCATTAAGTCTTTGATCTCCATGTAAATTGGTGATTACCAATATAAGCAGTTTGAAGACCACGACATACAAAAAAATCAACACAAGATCTCCATGTGCTAGGCAGGGAGTCAAAAGTGTATTTCTGAAGACTAGAATAAAATGGCCTTTGATGAAAGAGCCCTGTAAGGGGTGGGGATACAGCTCAGGGGAAGAGCTCTTGCCTAGCATGTGCCAGGCTCTGGGTTTGATCCCCACCACCACGGAAAGAAAGAAAGCGCTTCCTTCTGCCCGCAGGCTCCCCCTCATCGAGTTGGCTGGGCCTGGGCCTGTTGCTCTATTACCTGTTGGCCTGACCGTAAGGGGTTGCTCTTTTGCATGGAGGGAGACTTGGGCCTCTGCCAGTTCTGCCCTGTTCAGTCCATAGGCTTGCAGGAGATCTAATGAAATGAGGGGGGCCCTGGCACCACGAGGTGACACAGCACCCCAGCCCCACCCCGCGGGCCACACCCCATCCCTCGGCAGGGCGGGCACCCTGGCGCATACTCACTTGTCCAGTCTTCTTCAAAGCAATGCAAGAAGTGGAATCCCACCATGATGAGGGCGTGCAAGGAAATGAGAGCTATGTACATCTGAAACGGGAAAGCAGTGTTGGGAAGACCCTGGGCGTGGGGCAGGAGTGACAGCTGGGGACTCTGCAAGTGATCCTCCTCCCGCCTGGGTCTCTCTAAAGTGTGGGTCCAGGCACCAGGAGTGACCTTCCTGTCCGAGCTCCCTTGACCTGCAGCTTGGGATCTGGAGGCATCGCCAACACCATCTCAGCTGCCTATCAGCCCAGCCCTGGGGTGGAGCAGGTCGAGTCCCCTGCTTCCGGCAAGTCCCCTCGGGCCAAAGCTCTCTGCGCTCAAGTGGAGAGCACTTGTTGAGCTGGAGCTGGAGACTCAGAAGGGGCAGGGTGAAGGAACGGGCACCTAGTGCTTCCTGGAGGACAGAGTGGGGCGGGGCAGGGCAGGTGGGGGACTTACTGTAAACAGGACGAAGTACTTCTGGTTGTTCTCGCCAACACAGTTGTTAACCCACGGACAGTGGTGGTCCATCTTGCGGATGCATCGCTTACAAACACTGAAAGAGACCACAGCCAGACCTTTAGGGGTGTCCCACGGAGTGTGGGCGGGCGAGGGATGGGGCGCCCTGGCCCCAGCTCCCTGCTGGGGTCTGCGGGTATGTCCTACAAGGGGCCTCCACACTGGTCGTCTGTGCGCTCCATTACCTGTGTTAAAGTCCACTATCCACTTGAACATACACACCCAACGTGCATCTTAAGCGACAGCACTCATTCCCAGGGCACGGTGTTAAAAAGCACGATAAGGAGTGAGCTGCTTCCTGTGTCCTCGGCTGCGGCCACGGGCACCAGGCACCCCACAGACCCCCCCACTACCTCTCCCGGGTCCCTCCTGCACCATTGGCTCTGGGCTTTCTTATTCCCCTCTGGCCCGCAGCTGCCCTGTCAGCTCCCGAGCTGCTCCTCTTCAGCCAGTGCCCATTTCTAGAAGGGTTTTCAAGTCTGTGCCCTTGAGGCGGTGAGTGTGCTGGCAGAGAGGCCCAAAGTGGGGCCACATGCCCTGCCCAGGGTGCCAGCACCACGCACAGCGGGGAGGAGGCCCACGTGCCTGCAGTGGTGCGCGCGGTCGGGCTTGATACTGCAGCACTTGGGACACTTGTACACCACCTGTCCGGGCTTCAGCTGCAGGCTCTCGATGAACTCCTTTGTGGCGTTTCCTTTGGGCACCGCTCCCTGCAGGAGAGCAGAGGTCAGGGTGGTAACCCCCTGCAACAGATGGTCACAGCTGCCACCACACACACACACACACGCGCATGCGTGTACACGTCTGCAGGCGTGCACACACAATGGTGGACATGGAGGACACTTACTGAGAGAGGCTGCAGCTCCCTTGATGAATCTCCCACAGTGCAGTCAGTGTTGTGATTACTGCTTTCCTTTCTCTGTGTTTTCACTGAACCCATTCTTCCCTAAGTCAACTGTACAAGGACGATCTGACTCCCCAGCTGTCTTGGGGCCCATGTTAAATTTCCCGGCACAGTTGTGTCTCGGGGCGTTTTCCCTGGTGAGTAACTTCTCTCACAATTCAGTTTTCCAGTTGTGTAGCTCAGGACATTCTGATGAGCTGTATGCATTGGAACCAGGTTCTGTGTGATTTTACTTTTCAGGTCATTTTTGCAGGTCATGTACAGGGTGCAGCAGGTCCTGGTGGTTGAGCCCCATCAAGCCCGCTTGGTGCTGAGGCCTGCACCCCTCACTCCCCACCAGGACCCAAGAGTCAAGCTTCAGGACCCTCACAGTGCTGATGAATGATCCACTAAAGGGGCTGCGCGCTGTGGAGGTTGACAGTGCTGAACGAGTGCACAGGAGGATCAGCCACCTATGCAGGGAAGTCAGAGAAGTTTAAATTTTAAGAAATTAAAGCCAGTGTGGTGGAAACTGCCTGTGATCCCAGCTACTGTACCTGGAAGGCTGAGGCAGGAGGACTGCCACGTGTGAGACCAGACTGGGTAAATCAGTGAGACCCTGTCTCAAAAACTAAAATAGAAAGGGGTGGCGATGTGGCTCAGTGGTAGAGTGTTTGCCTGGCATCTGCGAGTCCCTGGGTTCCCTTCGCTGCACAGCAAGTGAGAAAAGGAAGGGCTGCTGCAGGGCTGTGCGGGGCTGTCATTTCCAAACCCATGTGGCCGCCCTCTCTGCCTCTGCTCTGACAGGGCAGGCCGAGTCCACAGGCAGCTGTGTGTGGCTTACAACACGAGTTGTGTAATTGCACGCCACTTTCTTCTATGACTCTGAACCTCTGGGGCCAGGGCAATGGCTTTCAATTTGGAGCCCAGGGAACTGCCCAGGCCTGGCAGGGAGCCTGCATTTAACAAACCTGCGTCACACAACAGTGTCAGAGAGACATGTACTGTGCCAGGCACAGGTCCAAACCCTTTGTGACAAAACTGTATTTTGTCTGTTGATTCTGACAATAAACCTGTGAGGTGGAGACTAAGATAGTCCTCACTTTATAGACGAGCTAACTGAAGCAGACGAGTCAGGTGACTTCCCAGGACAACACTGCCAACAAGGGCAGGACTGGGACCCAGACCCAGGCCACCAGCAGAGGGCTTTCTAGTAAGTGACTTGGAAAAGGCTCTTTTATTCACTGCCCTGATGCGATCATACCCTCTGTGGCCAACAACTCTACCACCACCACACTGATGTGAAGGCCGAAACAGGCCTTGGATAATACGGTTTCAGTTCCAGTGAGAGTCTAGGATGATATAACGACGTGAAAAGGACACAACGGAAAGCAGAAGACTATTTCAAAAAATGCTAGCACAATAAGATTAAAAAAAACGTGTGTTGAGGCGGGTGTGCAGCTCCGCGGCAGAGGGTCCGCCTAGCGGCAGAGGGGCTCTGGCACCACCGGCCAGAAAGCGGAGAGAAAGCTGCTTGCGATTCACTGTGGCCCCTGAGGCCTGACTAGCCCAGCCCGAGGTTCATTTCAAAAAGGAAGAAACGTCAGTCGTTTCAAAGGCTCTGCATTTGTAGCCAGCCACTGAAAAGGTGCTCCCACGATGTCAGGCCCCAGGGTTGGGCCGTGTCCCCCACTAACAGCTGTCCCAGGAACAAGGCCGCCTGTCTCCTCCACAGACAGGTAGAGGGTTGGTGACCCCAATTCGGCTACTTTCTCTCTCTGGAGCTGCCCAGTGTTCTTGTGGGCATTTAAAAGCCATTCAGCAGGGGATTTAGCTCAGTGATCAGAGTGCTTGCCTTGCAAGCACAAGCCCCTGAGTTCGATCCCTGGCACCACAAAAAAAAAAAAAAAAAGCCATTCAGCGGTAGCTGTGGGCCACTGCCTGGCACAAGAGGGGACACGCACCCTACTGAAACAGACCCCGAGGCAATCCCTTATCTGGTGCACCAGCGCCTGCCTGCTGCAGGAGGGACCCTTGGTGCAATGTGGTTACACAGAATGGGTTTATATTCCCCCTTTTCTCAGATCTCAATTTGAACTAATTTATGAGCTTAAAAGAATTGGGTCCAGAGGAAGGAAGGGGAAAAACAAGCTGATCATGAGGGCTTTCGCAATTGCTCAGATTGTGCACTGCCTGGCGTGGAGGTTCTTGGCTGCTGGGGCCGTAAGAAACAAGCTGTCTCTCAGCTCCGAGCATGTTCTGGGAAGACACTGTCCCAGGTCTAAGTGTTTCACAGGATGAAACCTTAGGCCGGAATTGGAACGGCAATGGAAAAGGGAGAGAAATCCCGAGTGGCGAAGGAGAGAGGGGCTCTGAGTCAGGGTCTCTGGGACCAGGCTGTCTTCAAGGGCGAGTGGGCCGGTCTGGACTCTGCAACATCTCAGTGTCCCAGGCACACAGGAAGTCCCTTGGGTGACTTTACACATCCTCAGAGCAGGCGAGGAGAGGGCACCACGAGACCAGGCCCAGCCTGGCTGACACTGCCACCTAAGCCCCTGTTTCGCCAGGTGGCCTTGCGGCCAAAGTGCAGTCCACTCCGTGCCATCTCGGCTGTCCTTTTTCCATTTCTCAAGGTGCGGGGTCTCCTCTGAGGGCAGCTGACACATGTGTGAGTCATTTCCCTCTGCCCCTTTCTGCCCAAGCTCTGAGCGGACCCAACTTCTGCTGCCCTGGAGTAAACGCCTATTAAATGGGCCAGAAAGCTGTGGTGGTTGCAACTGTTCTGATGTTATATTTGGGATAGAAATCTCAAAGCTGGTGGTGGTATGGTAACAGTTTAGTGGGAGACCATACAAGAGATTTCTTCCTTTTTCTCTCCTTTTTTTCTAGTAATGCTAAGCAAAACGATATACAACACCCAGATTGTTTATAACCTCCAGGTATAAATTCCTCTGTAAAGTTACAGGCAGCATGAATTCCTGACACGTGAAGTACGATAATCCCATTAGGGAAGCCTTTGAGCCTCACGGGGACTTGGCCCAGGGGATCTGCTTCGGATCTGAGGCCTGGGCCCCAGCCCTGCTCCTTGGGCCCAGGGTGCTCCTGGGGTTCCCACGGCCCCATCTCTGCAGCTCCATCCCATCCAATGGGCCAGATTTGGCAGAAGATGTCCTGGGAGGGGGCAGGTGGTGACAGGAAGATCCTGGGTAGGGCATGTCTGCAGGACATGCTTCCACTGGCTTCCCTCACTGCAGCAGGCCTTTGGCAGACTTTATCTTCTGGTCTAGTTTTCTCTGGGGCCAGCGGAACACATCACGAGACGCCAGCTGATGTTTGGGATGTGGTCTGTGGTTCTCACCCATTCGGTGGAAGGCAACAGCAACCCCAGTAAGAACCACGCTTCTCTGCCTCCCACAGCGGGGCTGGCCTCAGGAGGTTCTTGGAGAGGCTGCGGGTGCCCACATGGTGCTACAGGAACCCAGGGGTGGGGCAGCAGGGGTCCCAGGGCAGAAGGCTCCTCTCCCACTGCCCCACCCCAGCTCCTGGCTCCCACAGACCCTGGCTCTGACAGCCGTCCAGCCCTCTACTTGTACCTAATGCAGGGGTGGCCAGACAGGAACAAAAGCCTTGATTTCTCCTAGACTCCCCCTTCCCTGGCCTTTCCCTCTCAAGCAAGGGCACCAGCAACGCCCGCTGCTCCAGCTGAGACCTGGAGAGCACACTCACTGGTGGCTGTTGCTCTTCAGCGCTTCTTAACAGAAGCTACCAGGTCTGGCTACACAAAGGGATACCTGGGGACCCAGGCCCCATCCCAAATCCCTGGGGTGGGGCTGGTGCTTTTCAAAAGGAGTCCGCTGTGCAGGCGGGAACTGGTGGCTTAAAATGCGCTCCAAACCCTACAGCTTCTCTCTGGCTTCACAGCTACCACTGAAGTCTGACCTGCTGCCCAGTCTGCTGCGAGTTCCCACTTCTGTCCGCTCCTCCCTGGGGCCTCTGGTCGTGCCGATCATGTCCTGCCGCTGCTGGCTTCCCACCGTGCTCAGAATAAAGACTAAAGCCCACGAGGCCTCTGCAGCCTCTCCACCTCGACCTCGTCTGGCCTCTCACCTCGTGCACTGTGCTCGGGTGAGCCTGGCCTTGGTCTCGTTTCTCCTGCAGGCTGCACCTGCTCCTTCCATCTCTGGGCCGCGTACCCACTCTCCTCTGCTGGTGGCTTGCCTTCGGGCCTTCATTTGCCTGACTGCCGCTTGGGGTCACTCAGGTCTGCCTGAGTGGTACTGCCTTCGGGAAGAGGTCTTCAAAGCCACTCCCATGTCACCCTTCTGAAATTGCCTCACTCGGTCATGTCTTCACCGCCTGACTCCTTCTGGAGGACAGGGATTTGTGTCTACCTGGCTCTCCCCACAGCCACTGTTCGGGAAGGAGCCTCTTCCCACAAGTGCTCATCTGAGTCCAACCGGCAGAGTCTCCAGGGCCCACCGCCTGCCCAAGAGGGATCTTTGTGCAATGACAACCCCATCTTATCTCTCTTCTGTCAGAAATTCTCAGGGGCTGAAGCTAAGGTCCCGCCATCCCCAACACCTCAGGTTGCCCGGAGTCGCCACGCTGCACATGCCTGTGTCTCCACACACGCCGCTCCCTCTGCCCGGAGCATCGTGTGCTATCTGCGTCTCCTGCCCACCCCTCCACCTTCCTGCCCACGTCCAGGGCTCCGACGGGGCTCAGGTGTCAAACCTGCCAAGCAGTCCCTCCCCTGTCTTTCCACTGTGAACCACACTCCTGCGGCTGTCCTCGCCTGCCTGGCCCGGACGGAGGGCCCTGCGGGCAGAAGAGGGATCACACCACGAGCTGAGCGGAAGAGCACCTTTTACTCCCGTCTCCCCGACACCAAGGGCGTCATGAAAACTCCAGCATGAACCCTCGACCCACTTTCAGGACGATCAGGTCGATGCTGCTGGGAGCGTTCCAGGGGCCCTCTGGGAAAGCTCATGTGCTTAGCTTCCAGCAGGCGACACTGTTTGGCGACCCTGTGCCAGGCCCGCCGGGGCACACACGTGTGACAGGAGGAGCCACCTGGGGCTGTCGCTGAGCCAGCAAGCTGCCCTTCCCAGGGACAATTCATAGCCCACCACCGGAGCCAGCAGGACACGAGCTCCTTGCTACGGGAGCTGTGCTTTGCTGGGGCTCACAAAAGCGACGTCTGGGTGCCAGGCTTAATGCCACCCTCAGTGCTTCTCTTTCCTAATTTAAGCCCCCACACACAGTGAAACAACGAAGCCACAGGTGGTCTTTACCAACAACACACTTGGCTCTTCCCAGGACAGAGGGAGGATTGGATGAACAGGAGGGAGGATTTCATGCCGGGGTAGGGAACACGCCCAGCGCCACTGGCACAGCCTGGCATTTAGCTAAATCACTGAGGGGGTCACCATGACTCCCCACAGAGTCACCAAGAGGAAGCAGTGCAGCCTGGAACAGGCCAGTCCAGCTTTTCCGGAACAGCAGAACCTCGCCCAGGCAAAGAGCAGGCCACATCCGGGCAGATCCTGGAACTGGCGGTAGCCTTCATGTCAAGTCTGCCTGGTTCCAGTGCTGTCCTCTCCATCCTGACCGAAGCCCGAGCATGCTCTCTGTGCTGACCATCTGGTGCTGTCTCTAAGGTGACAGACTGCGCCTTCCTACCCACAGGCCAGGTTCCCCTCCAACCTCATTCATACACACGCCAGGCTGCAGCAGAGACCCACGGAGCATCCACATCCCCTCAGCCCTGGCCCCATTCTCCATGTTCCCAAGGGGCAGGGGGAGCATGCAGGCTGTGGCCGTGCCGGCCAGAGGAGGAGAGTGTGGGCCGGTGAAAACGAGCCCAGACATACTCACGGGGTCCGTGAGCATGGCCCGGCAGTGGGAGGCCAGGGCCAAGAAGGCCAGCAGGTTGAACACGATTCCGTTGATGATGCTGTACACGTAGTCTCGGGATGGAATCAGCATGACAAAAAGGACCACAAACTCCGCATAGAGGACAAGAAACCAGGTGACGATGGCACAGGCGATGCCACAGCCGTCTCGGATAAACCACATGGTTCCCACAGGACCAGGGTAGGGAGGTGGCATGCACTTCTCTGGCTGGAGGTACTCTGGTTTCCGCTCAATGTCTCGGAAGTGGTGGGTGGGCAGGAGCATCATAGGCTATTCTGTCCATACTGGCATCTGAAAGAGGAAAGAAGCAAGAGCTGGGGTCCCCTCGTCATGAAGGAGACTTGACAACCTGACTTTGCAGGGCGAGCCACAGGGCTGATGAACAAACAATCCCGTGTAGAAACTCCTGGCAGTTAAGTGAGCCTGTGTGAAGCAGAAACACCTTCCCCAAACCTCCCGAGGGCAAAGGCCTTGCCAGGGCCAGCAAGAGCACAGCAGCGGACCCACAGGGAGAAGCAGGACCCGGACCCGGGCCTCCCTGGCACCCAGGGCTCTGCAGGGCTCATTCTGAGGAAGGACAAGGGTGGAAGGTGAGGGAGGAGGAGGAACGTGAACGCTCGGGGAAAACCCTCCAGCGGTAATGTCACGGCTGCTGAGATAGGGGAGACCCAGAGGCCGGCATCAGGCCGTGTGGACCTAATGGAAATGGTAGGAGGAGGAAAGGTAGTCAGCTCGGGCTGGCATCAGGCGGCAGCCATCGAGACATTCCGGCTCCCTGCATAGCCGCCTGGACAAGAAGTTCTGGAAACCAGGCACAATTTTCAGCTCACTTGGCCACAACAGTTTCTCTTCCAGGGACAGGAGACTCTCAGTTCTGTTCCCTTGCAGGTGAGGGGCAAAGGGTAGAGGAGGATGGACAGGCTCGAGTCGGTTTCCACCACTGGCATGGGCTCTGGGAGCCCAGTTCCCACCCACGAAGATGCCACGTCCAGCCCTGGCTGCCCCTCCCGGGGTGCTGGTGTGTGAGTTGGGGGGAGTGGGGAGTGGGTGGAGGCAACCGCGATGGGTGATGGAGGCTGGGACACTGTACGGCTCGCAGGCGGCACCTGTGTCTCCCTAGGGAAGATACTTACTCCTCCAGAAACGAGGGCTGCTGTGCGGCCCTCCTTCCTAACAGCTGCGGTCTCTGAGATAGCAACGACATAACTAAGAATTGGCGACTAAAGCCTCCGTCCCAACTCTGCAGGATGCAGGTCCTCCCTCCGCTCAACCTCTCTGGCTGCTGCACCATGGACAGCTTCTCAGCAGGAAACAGTGATGGCTCAAGTCCACTGCCAGACGCAAGTGCCGCAGCAAAGCCACCTGCAGTCAACCTGGTCTTTGGAGACCTCTTGTCACCACACAGCACAGCCAATTACTACACAGTGGCCCTGGCTGTGTGCGCCACCCCGGAAGGCCAGGGCAGCTCCCCATGCTGTGTTGCCCCATCCTCACCCTTTCCCCTTCTTCCTCCATTGGCCTCGCCCTGACATGGGAGCACCTGGACTGAATACAGGCCAGTCTGACAAGGAAGGACAAGGCCAGGAGGCTGGGGGCGGAGCAGGAACTGCTACTCACAAGCACCGACATTCTAGGTCAAAAGCGGCAGACTACAGTGAGCAGTAAGGCCAGCTCCTCCACCCCGCCCGGCAAGGCGGTGGAGAATTAACGGCCGATGTGAGATGTGCACCCTGCTTGTCCAAAGGAGATCAGAGTGTGCGGCACATGTCAGAACCAACACGCTGCAGTGCAGGTGGAATAACTATCTCAGGCAGAGGGAAGCAGGAACTCCTGATGTCTGTTAGCAGGAATTTTCTACACAACAGCCTTGTGCTCTCCAGAGGACAGTGACAATGTCTCACTGCCAGTGACGACCTGAATGCCTCCCCTGTAGAATGGCTGTGATGGACAGGGTGGGTAACAACCACCCTCCCACCCCCATCTATAATGGCACAACCTCCTGCCACAGGCAGCCGAGGGCCATCTTCTCTAAAGCTGTGCCCCCATCAAACTGTTCTTCAACTGTCATAAAGGGTGTGGGCTTCGTGAACGGACGAGCACCAGAAATAAATCTTACAACAGTTCCACTTTGGATCCTGCCAAGGGATGAAATTAAATTCACAGTGCATTCAAAGTAATTGACTGTATTCTTTCTGCCAGTGTCACCCATTCTTGGTTGTACACAGGACAGTGACTCGACTACACCAGAGTTCTGTTTCCGGTGTGTTATTTTGCTGAGGAGTAAGCCCTTCCATCTAAACAAGATGGCGGGGGGAGCTGTTCCTGCCTTAAGTACAACCACCACCCATTTCTTCCATGATGATGTACAGCCCTTGCCAGGAACATCAGTTACTGCAGTGTGTTGGGTAATTTCATCTCTGGGGGCTGCGGGGGATCCTGGCGCTCAGCCTCACACCAGTCCACCTGTTCCAGCTCCTACAACTCTGCCATCTCCTTTGTATGGGTCTTTGTGTTCCTCCCCAGTTTCTGGCCACTGTCATTTCTGTGTCTGCAGCTGCCACTCCTCCCGACACACTCTCTGTTTACTACAGTACTGCTAATTGGCTGTGGGGTGGAAGAGCTGCTACCAGGAAGCCTTGTTGATGTCTCTGTCGAGGGAAGGTGCTCATTTCAGAGATGGGGCCCGAAGGGACACCTGCCATGCGCTCCAGCACCCTGTCCCAGAGGGCTGGAAGCCCAGTGCCTGGAGCACAGCAGCCTTCAGCGCAGGTGTGTGTTAGAGGCATGCACAGGCCTGGCGATCCCATGGCCACCTGGAGGCCCCTTCTCGCGCTTTCAGAGCCGGGTGGGGAAGGGTGCAGCACGTGGGCCGACTCCTGCTCTGAGCAAACACGGGAGCGGGGAGTGTACAGGCGTGCTGTTCCACCCCCTCCAGGGGAGCCACAGCCTTGACCTGGGAAAGGCCCGGAAAGAGGTGCCCTGCAGAGTAGGGGGACCTCCACCCCACACTTCAGAGTCTCCAAACGTGTCAGCTCAAACCACATGCTCTGAAAGGGTTGCTTCACCTTGGGCCTTCTAAAAGCACCGGAAGGAGCTCTCCAGCAAGGACTTCTTTCTCAGTTAGCCACCCAGCAGGTGAGGAATGTGTGCGCTTCCCTTCAGCCTGCCCCTAACACCCAAAGGGCAGGTGCAGATCCTCTCTCCTTTCCCATGCTGAATCAGGGAAATGCCTGCCCTGGGGTTCAGCAGAACCCCCTGCCAAGGACCCACCTTCCCGCGAGTCCTTGGTTCCACAGGGCCAGGTGCAGCTGCTTGCTTAGGCCTGTGGAGGGGCCCGAGAGGTGGACTGTTGTGTCCCAGGCCCCAGGCCCACCTCAGCCTGTCTTCCTCCTCGCCCCCTACACTATTTGCTTCTTACGGTTGCCTCTTTATCCAATCAACTCCAGAAGATGGTCACCCAGTGGCCCCTGAATTTGAGGAGCTGAGCAGGGTGGGGTGGGGGTGTTGCACATGAGGACAGTAGTACCGCTGCTCTGTGCAGGCCCCGCCACACCCTTCCTCCAGCTCCCAAGCTGCTGTGACACCAGCCTCATTTGCTTTTCCCTACTAACTTCCATCTGGTCAGTTTAGCTCTACAGCCCAGCATCTGGCAGGAGTGTGTGCTCAAATCAACAGGTTCTGAGTGAACGGACACACAAATCTGACAATAATGCCAACATTCAGGGACCAGTAAATAGCATGGCAAAGTGACAAACAGGGACAACCACTACCAAACAGGACCAACAACTCAGAAGAGCGATGACACCCTTCCACAGGAAGTACTTTGGATTGGGGGTAGGGCCTGGCAGGGAAAGTGGCGTGCTGCGGGGGCTGGACGCCTGGGCCGCAAGTAGCCGGAACGCACGTGCAGGCTTCACTGGGGAGGGACGGCGAGGACTGGAAACGGTGCTGGAAGGTTCTAGGTGAGCTAGGATTTCACCCTGGGGTACTGCTGAGTCAGTGAAGTCCCCGAGGAAAGGAGCGGGGATCATGTCCATGTCATGGCAAGGTCACTCTGGCCATGACAGGCAAGACAGACAATGGGGCTTAGTCCAGAGGCCCATGAGCCTGGGGAGGCTGAGGCAAGAGCCCTAAATCCCACTTGGGGGTGCCGGCTTTCCTCTTCTAAGTAGCTACCAGTTTTCCAAGGAAAGATCAACAACAATGGTCATTTTGTAATTTTAGTTATAGCTGTGTACACTGGGACCAGGCCAGTGGTAGTGAACCTGGGGCACAGCAGTGGGCCGTGTGCATCACCGAAAGCTCTAAAAGGTTTGCCATCACCGGACGAGGCTTTGGGGTAAGGAAGTGACCGGAGAAAAGGATCCACAGAACCTGAGTTCTGAAGCTCCATCAAGTGAGCAAACTGTTTTGAGACAGGGTCTTGCACCGTGTTCAGGCTGGCCTAGAATTCACTGTGTAGCCCTAGAGTTAGCTCTCTTGATGGTAAGACCTCGTTGTTAGAATGATGCTCCGAGCTCTACTTGGAGTGGGATCTAGGAAAATCAGCTACAGCTTCTTCCTACAGTTTTAGAAGCCAAAGCCAAGAAATGACTGAAATGAGTGCTAATTTTCTAAGACAAAAATATGCCTTCTCATCCAGAGAAGCACCTCGGATCCATGTATAACACGTATCCTTCATTACACTTGCCCAGAAGTGTGCTGTTCTCCTCACCCAGACAGACAGAGAGGCCCCAATGAGGTGGAGCCCCAAGCCCTGAGCCCCGGGGACCTGACGGAGCCCGAGACACCCAGCTCCAGGCCCGCCCCACTGTGGCCAAGTGCCAACCGTCAGGGACGGGAGACCTTGCTACGGTGCCTGGTTAAGCATCGATTGTTGAATGAGGGGCCAATGCCTAAATCTATCACTTGGGGTAAAAAACCAACTCCTAGTTTAGGTGCAGGGCACAAGCGCCACATAAAACGTGAAAGTTCCACAGTGGAGCCCCAGAGTCTACCGTTCTCAATCCAGTGAGTGTCAAGGGCTCCCAGCCCCCAAAAAGTCCTACTTTGCCACCTTCACAGGCCAGATCCTATGTGAAGTCATGGCAGCTCAGACAGATCTAAGAGCAGATCCTGGAAGCACTTCAGAACCTGTGAGAGTCACATTTCCAAAACCCCACCCACTCACGCTCTCACAGGCACACCTGTGCTCTGCAGAGCACACAGCGGGCTGGGACCACGCAGACTAAGTGGGCAGCGGCCCCAGCCTTCGTGTGAAGGCCTGTGAGGACTGGACAGAGGCTGCTTAAACAAATGCAAAATCAGACGAAAATACCTTCACTCACTTAGAGATAAGGCTCATTAAACAAATGCTGAGGGTTTCAGCTTTCCAGGCCCCTACAGGTACGAACTATATGTAACTAAAACTCCTTAGCAGGCCTCATGAACACCTGCAAGCCAGCAGGAAGTCCCACAGTAGGAGGATTTTGACTCAAGTCAAACTTGTTTCAAGTGAATTTGTAAAATTTTAACAAATCCTGCCAGACTGGAACAGGAGTGATTTAACAAGACGCTGTCTCAAAAAGTAAAAATGGCCGGGGATGTAGCTCAGTGCAAAGGCCCTGGCTTCAATTTCCACAATCACTCCCCCCCAAAATAAAACAAAAAAACCAAACAACAAATCTAGTGTTATGATGGACCAATAGTGGGGAATGGAGCCAGGTCTAGCAGCCTCCTGAACTTGCCCTAACCATTAAGCTCCTGCTTAAACTAATTATTATCAGGGTTAAATAACTCAGTCTATTCTTAAACAGTCACTCACAATATCAACTCAAAGTGGAGGGTGTCTTTAATGAGCAGAACACCAACCTTCTACAGTTTAAAATTGTACTGTTTTAAGAATATGGTGTTTCGGAGCATTTCCCTTTTGAATACTCCCTACTCGTTAGGGGCAGCTCTTGTGCTGGTTCCGCCTCCCTCTCTCTTCCCCACCTTCAAATAAATTGTCGGCTTTTATTAAAAAAAAGAAAGAAAGAAAGAATATGGCGTTTAACTCTTAGGACTTTTCACATTTTAGAAAGATCCACTTACAACAGAAAAGTCTTCACAGGCTAGTCCTGCAACCTCAAAGATGAATAAACGGCCCTGCCCTAGAAGCTTCAGAAATGAATCTGGTCAGGTTGAAAATTAATTTGTCTGAATAATAATTTAAGGATCCAAAAGGCTTGTAAGATGTATGCCTGTTTTTAGAGGAGGCTCAGAAAAACAAAGAAGCCATGAATTACATTATATATCAAATATTTCATTAAAAAAAAGAGTACATCATCCACTTCTTCCAAAAGGTGAGGGTGTGGCATGGCGCCTAGCAGTGGAGGTGCCTCCTCTCCCACCGCCCAGCCCACGAGCCGAGGACGGTGCCCAGACAGGCAGAGCAGGCGGCCTGAAAACAGACGGGACCTGAAAACAGACGTCTACACTGTTCCTCCCTGGACAGGAGGGTCTGTCACCCCACCTGCTTATCTGTTGTACTCAATTGCAACAAAAAACTTATACGAAAAAAAAGGTAAGACAGCTGTGAGCTAGACTTTATCTATGTGAAAGTTCAGGAGGAAAGCAGGAAGCAATGAGTAAGCTGCTTTCTCTTTTGCCTCATATCAAACCCATTCATGCAGTGCTTGGACTTCTAACAACGGCGATCTTCATTTCGGAAAACAGTCTGGACTCTGGGCAGCCCATGGAAGGTAACGACAGTTCCCCTACTACCACCAGTGGCTGTTTGGCCATCTCCCCACTTGACAGGTCTACTGAAATAGACGCCACACAGAGTATGACACAATACATGTCACCAACTAAGGAGATCAGTTGGGTAACAAACTCTAATTTCACTTTTTATGGGTGTGGTATCATATGTTGCAAGGATGAGAAAAACTGAGACAATGTTAAAGCCACATGTACGAGTGACTGCCCCTCCCCCACCCCAGCCAAAAAATCCACTATCTCAATCTGAATTCCAGCACTGGAAGGGACAGACTTTAGTCAAATTCCTCTGCTTTACAGATGAGGAGGTCAGGTCCATTTGACATTCTGACAAGTGCATCCCTGCGTGCCTGCTGTACTTGAGGATGGCGTGAAGTGGCTCATCTTGGTTCTATCGGTGGCTTGCAGTATTCTCTGCTGTAGAGATGAAAGCAAGCAACAGGTTTTGGGCAATGTCCCCAAAGGTCACACAGGAGTGAGGACCCAAAGCCAGCCCCGCCTATTGTCACAGCCCAGCACAGGCTCCCTCCTGTCCTCCCAGGAAGAGGGGAGAAGGGTGACTAAGCAGGAAACAGAGTTCCACTTCCTGCGCCTTGTGTGCATCTGAGGGATCCGAGAAGTGGTCGCCTCAACTTAACTTCAGGTCTCTTTCCTGGAGAGGGTGAAGGAGAACTCTAAGGTCTGTGACTTCAGCAAATCTCAAGAAGCACACTCCAAGCATACTTTCCTTCCACTAGCTCCTGGGAGACCAGAATATCCATCCTTAAAAACAAAATAGCAACAACACCACCTCCAAAAATAAAACAAGCAACAAGAGAAAAACCGTGGAGCACTCCTGCTTCATGGGCCACTCTACAGCTGGCGCCCAGCAGGTACCTTGCACACAGGAGCCCCTCTGGATAGACTGAGAGGTCGAGCTGGTCTCGTCCAAACCCTGGCAGGACCGTGTGACAGATGAGTGAAGAGCGGAGGCTCGAGGAGTCAGAGCGGCCAGTGTGACTCCCACAAAGTCCTCAGAGAGGCTCTAGCTGGCTTCGGCGAGCCAATGCAATCGCTTAGTGAGTTGTGACACAGCCGTTACCCTGCTTCAGCGGAACCCAGGAGGAAAACCCTCAGAAAGGCAGTGGCAAGTTACTGATCCAGCTGCCCGAGAATACTCACCAATGACTGTGGTACCCGCAGAGTTTTCGAAGCCCTTTATGATAATCTAGTGCATGACCCGCCTTCTGGCCTGTCGGGGTCATTTGTCCCAAGGACATGTGGCTTGCCTGCTCACAGGTCAGAACCTGCTGAAGGCAGGGTGGGGCATGTTTCCAGCCCTTGCGCAATGTGTGCTCCCCACTGGGCCCTGGGCTGCCAAGGGCTGATCCAGACATCTACTCTGCCTTGTAGATGGGCCCCCACTTTCCCATTCCTGTTAGCGATGAGGATGAGGAAGCAGAGATTTGCCCAAGCTCATAAATAACTCCAGGAAGAAAGGGAGACAGTATGCACCCCCATGGCCTCCTGTGACCTGGGCCTGCTTTTAACCATGAGCTACAACCATTCCATCTGTCTAAGGACTAGAAAACAAAGGGTGGGGCTACTTAGAGTTTGGCAGAGACAGTGCTACGGGGTGGGTCACAGCCTAAACAGCATTTGGGGCCTAAGGCAGGGCCAGCTGAAGGTCAGCCGGCATTCAGAAGACTTGTCCTGTCCTAACCCAGGAGGCAGGGGCCCTGCGGCCTCGGCCCACGCCTGAATTCCTCCTGCCTGAGCCTGCTGGGGGACGAGTCCTGTGGGGCCAGGCACCAAGACACTGTTCTTACCCACGCTAGGCAGAGACCAACCAGCACAGGTGCCCACCTGAGGGTGCTGAGGCCACACAAGCCTGACGCCGTGTCACCGACAGACACGCAGCACTGCGACATCACCCGGCAGGAGGTGAAGTTTTTAGGGTCAAAAAGCAAAAGTGCTGGGGACAGTTGGGGGAAGTGCTGGAAAGACAGCTGGGGCGGAGAGAGACCCAGCCACTGCAACTTCACCGGGCTTCAAGGGGACTGCGGGGGGGGGGTCATGCCTCTAATCCCAGGACTCTGGAAGGCTGAGGCAGGAGGATAGCAAGTTTGAGCCCCACTGGACCCTGTCTCAAAAATAAAAAAGAGCTAGGGGTGCAGCTCAGTCTCCAGTACTCAACAAGGGAGGGGGAGTCACTTGGCTTTAAAGTCTCTGCTGATCCCACTCAGCCCAGGTGCTTTAAATGAGAACTCAGGCACAGCGCCCTGAGAGGACCCCAGGACGCTGGAAATTAGGCTGCAGAGCGTTCTGAAGAACACAGTCCCTGGCTGGGGAGCAGTTTAGTGGACAGCACCTGCCTGATGTGCGGGAGGCCGCAGGTTTGAACCCTACTGCCACCTCGCGCATGTACCATGGCCCCGACTAGGCTACCGGGCACCCCTGCATCTGCCAGAGGGCTTTGGAGAAATGGGGGGCACTAAATGGACAAAGCCTGGGTTTGGGTCAGGTGGCCAGAGCTGCCCTCCAGTCCTGTTCCCCCACCCTCCTGGTCTCAGGTGCGTGAGCACCTCCTGCGGCCTCAGGCTCCTGGGTCCATGACAGAAAGGACAAGAGCCAAGTGTCAAGGTCCTGGGGCCTCAGCAACCCTTGTGGGGCCGAGACTCTAGCAGTCCTCTGGGCTCTGGGACAAAGTCAACACTTTCTTTTTAGTGTTTTCAACCATGTATGGCATGTAATTACTATTTCCTTTTGTTCATTTGTTTATTTTATTTCAGAGTGGAGAGTACAATCAAAATCAAGTATTACAGAGCAAACTGAGGGAAGTCTTGAAAACCCAAAGCTAAATGTGGCCATTTTCCACGTTCAAATGTTTGCACATCCGGGATCTATGCTGAGTTTCACTATCTGGCAAGACAATCACAAGGGTTCAAGTGAGGCTTACAAAGGTTAACTGGCTTGCTTGGAGCCACAAAGTGAGAGAGTAGCAAAACCCCAGTCTTTGGACTAGACACTCAACAGACAGAAACCTCTAGGGAGCACAGAGAATCCCAAGTTCAATCACCAGGTCTCTCTCTAACCTGAAGGCTATGGTGTGGAGGAAACTGTGAAAAAATGGAATTTTCCTGTCATTCAGCTGTGCTGGGGTGAACATTAAATTAGGAACATGCACCTTCTCATCTTCATTGGCTAGCAGGAATGACCTTGCTTTTTCTCTCTGGAAGTTTGCTTTCAAAAGGAAAGCAAATGATTTTTAAAAACGTAAAACCAGTGAGGTGTAGTGGCACACACCTGTGATCCCAGCACTTGGGAGGCTGAGGCAGGAGAATCACTGTCAGTTTGAGGCCAGCCTAGACTACATAGCAAAACCCTGACTCAAAAAACAAAACAAAACAAAAATTAAAAAACAAGCCAAATCAACCCAAACTAAAAAATGCAAAACTAGGAAGAAATTAGCCACCCCGCTGACAGCCCCTGTAGTGCTGCAGGTCAGTACTGAGATACTCTCCCCCATTTCTACTTTAGACTCTGTTGCTTTGTATGGCTGGCTACCAGGGTGCGCATGTGTGTCCAAGCATTCTGTATCTGGCAGTCAGGATATGTAACCTTCTTCTCTCACACATGCCCTACAGAGCATGGGAAGCACCCTGCCAGCTTCTCAAAATGAAACACATATTTAGACCTTTCCTCTATTTTTAAAATTTTTGGCTCTGAGTCAGGGTTTTGCTATGCAGCCCAGGCTGGCCTGATCGCACAATGATCCTCCTGCCTCAGCCTCCCCAGTGTTGGAATTTCAGGCATGCGCTGCCACACTGGGCTCAGACCCTTTCTCTAGTTGGGACTTTATCCATGTACTGCTATCAAGTTTTCTATCACTGTTGTCTCCAGTTATAAGGTACCGAACAAGATAGACACAGGCCTGCTGGCCAGACTATGACAGGCTATTTATATCTAGTATTCTTTAAGAAAAGGTACAGGCAGGACTAATGTCAAGTGAAAGAAACGGATCTATGGAGAAAACGGTAGCTTGTTTTGTACTTTTCCAGGGTGCCAGCTAATGGTGAAAATGTGAAAGAAAAGGCCTAAAACTTGGACTAGGAACAAAACAACCCCTGCTAGGCTTTCAAGAGCTCTTTGCAACTTCAGCACCATGGACCCAACACTGCCCCAAGCTCTTCTGTAACTGCCATTTAGAGCATCAATTAACAGAGCGTCAATTAACAGAGGCCGAAGATTTACTCCATCTCTGCAGTGCTGTTGTTGCCTGCCCGTGCCTAGCAGCTAGCAGCACTCTGCCCCTTGCTTTTGACGCCTGCCCTGCACAATTAGCACCTCATTATAGCTGGCCTCTCTTCTAATTACCACATGGCTCCATTGAGCACTTCATTTGATTGTCTTGCTCCTGCACTAGTTCAAGGGTTCCCCAGCTATAATAAATCCTAAGCTCCTTCAGGCAGGTGTTTGGGTTTCCTTTCTCCTCAGGTTCATGAGAAGTCTCCAGGGATTCTGGGCACACAGACATTTCCTGACTGGAGAGCCACTAGATGGCCATTCTGGGAGTTCGGCCCAGGGCTGGAAGCTGGCTCTCTACACACACACACACACACACACACACACACACACACACGCGCGCGCGCGCGCACGCGCGCATGCGCCAGATCCACTGGCCTGCTTTGCTGTGGAGGGCTCCTTTCTTTGCTGGCTGCAAGCTATGCTCTACTTTCTCGTACTGTGTATTACTTCTCTGTCTATCTAACAGCATGGAAACATCTCATCGACATCACACTCCACATTCCTCTAGAAAAAGGACTCAAGGGATGTGAACAGACTCTTGCTTTTGGAATTACATTTAATGTACTTTTCAGGGCAGTTACCAACCACAACAGCAAATACTTGAGAGAACAAACCGGAGTTTGGGCAGAGGCTGTAGAAGGTGACGGTTAGGAGGGCAGGTGTGGGAGTTAGAACATTTGGATTCAAATCCTGGCTCTCCCATTTACTACAGTAGTTATGGTATCTGTGAACTTGCTCAAGGGATTGAAGTGCTCTGTGCCTCAGTTTCCCAATTTGTACAACAGGCTTTACAGGGCTCTTAGGAGAACTCAATTTTTGTAAAGTGCTCGCCATACAGTAAGAACTCCCAAAGGTGCTGAAGATTAGGAGAGGGCAGGGTTTAGGGTAGACACACTTGGAAAACTGAGTGCCCCCCCAGAGTCCAACTGATAGAACAGTGTGCCTTCCTTGGCTCTGTGATTTTTCTGGCTATAATATGTTCTTTAAATTACTTCAATAAACTTAGAAAGGACTCTGAATTTATGAGTTTTAAAAACATCTAATGCCCTATCATGACAAAGGCGATCGGAAGAATTTAAGTAGAACAATTAGTAAAGGTACATGGTTTTCATAGAGAATTTAAAAGGAGCATCCAGCTGTGCGCATTTCTTCATACCTACTTAGCCTGATATATAAGACACCACTCGACATCATTCAGCAGGTGCTGTTGACCTTCTCCAGCGCGGAAGCTTTCGTCACCTGTCAGGAGCTGGCTCACATACATGTTCTACACTGCTTTTATTACCTCTGCAGAGCTGGGGAATCACACCCGGCCTTCATATATGCTAGGTAAGCACGCTACCATGGAGCTACATCCCTAGCCCTGTTCCATATTTTCAAAAATATACTAAAAGGCTTTTCTATAAAAATGATTCTATGGAATACATTTTTTAAAACAACAACAAATGAAAACAAGACTCATGGTATCCAAACTCAGATTTTTTTTCCCACATCTCCTCTGATTGGTCAATTTGCTGCCACCCTTTATATCCTTAGTTCTCTTAGCTGTCCTAGCTTTGAAATTCCACTTCTAGGTCTCACTGCTTTCTCTGGCACAAGACTGTATCTAACACCAGTAGTTCCCTGCTATTGCAGAGTCCCTCTCATAGAATCCAGTTGTGCAGCCACACGAAGGTGTCTATCTAGGTGCTGTTCCCAGCAGGGCACCTGTGCCCTCATTAGGAAGGGGTCCCTCCCAGCTTCACGACTCCCAATTTCTCTGGAGGGCAGAGTCCAGTCCCACAAGACGTCCTCCCTTTAGTTGTACCTGCAGAGAGCTATGGCCAACATGATCAGGCACTTCCTCCCCAAAACTCTTCCAGACACCGTCCAACTCCACCACACCCACTGACAGCATCACCATAGCTCTACCTACCATGTTCTGCAGCTGTGGAGACTCTGGAGCCTTTCTCTCTACCTGCAAGCTTCTTCAGGCGGAAGTTGTGCTTTGCTCTAAATTAGTGTTCCAAAGCCAGCACAAAGCCTGTCTACAGTAAGTTCCCAACAGTTATCTGTGATACTGCATTTGACGCCATTATCGAGAAACATCCACTTTTTTTAATGATTAAACTGACAAGGGTTACTTTCTTCACTCTTGAGAACAGGGCAATTCCTCAAAAATGGGACATCAAAAAACTGAAGTTTCGCCAGGTATGCTAGTGCACACCTGTAATCCCAGCACGCTGAGAGGGTAAGGCTGGGAGGCTGAGGCAGGAATATCTCAAATTCGAGCTCAGCCTGGGCAATTTAGAGACTTAGCAAGACCCTGTCTCAAAATAAAAAAATAAAAATAAAAGGACTGGGGGTGTCATTCAGTGCGAAAGTCCTGGGTTCAATCCAATACCAAAAAAAAAAGAAGAAAAAAAAGTTTCAACCAGCTCGGTTTCCCCTCATTCATCCGCGTGGCTCCTTTAAAACTTGCATCGTACCCTGTCTGCTCCTCCTCCTCGGGCTCTTTCGGTGACCCCAGCTTCACCTTGCAGGTATCCTGTCTGCGCGTACGAGGCCCGTACTCCCACTGGGCGCCGCCGGGCGTTGCTCTTTTCCAAGCAGCTCCACAGCTCCGGGCGATCCCCTCCCCTTCACCCAGCCGGGGATTCCGGAAGTGCGGAGACGGCCCGGGCACCGCGCACTTCGCGCCGCCAGTTACCCAGATCCTTCCCGCTCGCTCTCCTTGGACGACGCACCGGCGATCACCCAAAGCAAAGGGACCCGGTGAGATCCTGGGCCTACGTTCAGTCGCGCGGGAGGCCACCCCGGGGCGAAGTGAGGAAGCCCCACTCCGGGCCCAGACCCTTCCCGCTGGGAGTGACCTAAAAGGGCTTCGACGCCTCATCTCCTCCACCACCTCGCGGGGGCTCCTCCTCTGCCTCTCTCTTTGCTACTCCAACTCCAGCTCCGAGCAACCGCAGCCCGCGCCGGGGCGCGCCAGGGCCCGGCCTCCCGCCGCCCCGGCCCCCTCGCCCGGCCCAGCTTCCCTCCGCACTGACCGCGAAGCCGGTGGCAGTTCCCAGTCCCAGACCCCCGGTGGGGCTCCGGCCGCCGCCGCCGCCGCCTGCCCGTGAAGTCCCCGCCTCGGGCCCCGGCCGCGGGCTGCGGCGATGACTCCCCGGCACGAGGCGCCGCGGCTCGCCGGGCTCGGCCACACACCCGGCGACGCGCAGGGGAAGCCCATCGAGGTCCCGGCGCTGGCTGCGGCCGCGGCTGGAGAGCGGCCGCGGCGCAGGCTGATGACGCGAGGCGCGGGGGCGTGGCCGGCGGGCGGCGCGGGGGCGTGGCCGGCGGGCGGCGCGGGCGGATGACGTGTGCGCGCGCCGGCTCGGCAGCATGGCGTCGGTGTCGCTGAGCGAGGCGGAGAAGGTGTACATCGTGCACGGCGTCCAGGTACTAGCTGCCGCGGTGGCGGCCCGGGTTCTCCTGGCCCTGCGGGTCGCCCGGGCGGAGCGTCCGGGCCGCTGCGAGACTGGCCTGGCTTGCGGCTTTCCGGCGCGGCCTCCGCGTGCGCCGCCCGAAGCTGGCGCCGCGGGCGCTTTTAGGCCCAGGAGGCGAGGGGTCGCGCGGGACTGATTCCGTCTTCGCAGCCTTGCGGCGGATGCGATTCGATCCGCGGCCGGAAGCGGTGGACAGCCCGTAGGGCCGTCTCTCAGTGACGGCGCTTTGCCCCCACGGGCGAGCGTTCAGCCTTCGCGCCCTCCCTGGGCTGAGCTCGGTTTTCTCCCCCCTGAAACGAGGCGGGCATCGGGCCCGCTTTTCCTCACCTCGCGTTGGGGAGGCGCGGAGACAGCGTGCACCTGAGGTTAAAGCGTTTTGAAAACACACAGCGCCTTCCAGAGAAAGGGAGAAGAGTTTTAAAAAGCATTTTGGCGAGAAGTAACTGATTGTTGCTGCTTCGCGTTTTGAAAGTGGAGAACTAAGCCCGTAGGCAGCCGTAGCCAAGTTCTTCTATGCTCACACTGCAGCCCCTGGCATTGACCGTTCCTGGTAACGATCTACCCGGTATCTCTGGTTGTGTCCCTACTTGTGAATGCACGGGGTGGTGCTCCCCTTTAGAATTCTTCAGCCCACCTCGCGGAGCCCTGGTGGCAGCTCTTACCGTTTCCTTTATACCGTCCCTCTGCCAGGACCAAATGCAAAGTCACATGAAGGCAACCAGCTATCTCATTAGAGGTCCACGACGCGAGTAAAGACTATGTCCTTTTAAAATTGTGGCCTCTCGTTATCTTCTGTGCCCTTGATGGACTATGAAACATTATGTTTAGTCAGCAGGTTGCATCTTAAATCTGTATTTAAAAAGGCAAAACTCAACAATCCCATGAGCTTTTTGGTTATAATTTAGATTAGGAAGAAATAGTAGGATATGTGCAGAATGGAGTTCTGAGAAATGGTGAAATAAACGTGAACCTCTTAGCTTGTGGTCAGCCTTCAAAAATTGTTGGTTCCCTTTTTTTCATCACAAATATGGCTTTGTCATAAATCATTTATACAGCTGTATTCCCAGGCTTTATAGTGACATAATCAATGGTTTGGCTTGTAGCTGTTGAGATTTAAAGTCTTTTGATTTGGGGGGCTAGGGATTCCTTTTTTGTGGGGGAGTGCTGGGGATCGAACTCAGGGCCTTGTGCTTGCTAGGCAGGTGCTCTACTAGTGAGCTAAATCCCCAAACCTGGGCTAGGGATTCTTAAATGGTCTCAAGGAAAGGAGGATTCATGGCAAGAGCCAGAAAGGTCCTGTGCAGCTCTCGTGGGCTCTATAATGGATTGCGTTGTCTGTGTAGCTTTGTGTCTCTGGTGATAACCCTGCTTTTCTCTGCTAAAGTACTTCCTGTCTCTGTGGACACTTGCTGCCCAGCATCTCTTATGCCTCGGTGAAATCTGTCCCCCTCCAGACCTTTAATTTTGTATGGCCTTTCCAGCCCCTTACCACATCATGACCTGTCAACCCCTGTTTTTTTAAAGACAGGATCTCCCTAGTTTATATTGGCCTTGAGCTCACTATGTAGCCCAGGCTGGTCTCAAATCTGCAGCGATCTTCCTGCCTCAGCCTCCCAAGTGATGAGATTATAGACATGTGCCACCATTCCCCACAGCCCCTCTTTAACTCCTTTCTTTGAAGTGTTTCACAGATCATAAATCAGAGTCAAGTGAGAGAACTAGCCGGCCTACTAGTATTTCATGCCCTGAAGAGCTGGTCCCCCTCTGGATGGTGTGCTTCTGTGTCACACACCTACCTCTGGCCCTGGCTGTTGAGGGTAGATGGTGACTCAGTTATGTGGCCACCAAAGAGCTGTAGGCACAATGGGCTTTCCTGAGATCAGCCTGCTGGATCCTGTTGCCATAACCCGGATGTTAAATTGGCCCTCACAGGTTCAAACCCTGCCTGGCAGTTGATTAACCCCGTTCCGGAGGCTTTCCTCTTTCATTGTATGTTCTTGTATGAAGGAGGTGTAGCTCAGCCAGTGGTTTCTGTTTGTTTTCTGTGCAGCTAGCTTTCATTGTGATGCATTATATGGGGGTGCAGCACAGGAGAGAGGCCCAAGCCTGGTCTTCACCTAGTGGATTAAGTCAGCATTCAGTCACTCGATGTGGCTGTGGCAGAATTAGAGCCAGCCTCCAGCACTCTTGCTTTTTAGCCCGTGCCTCTCTGTCTCTAGACCCATGATCTGGAAAGCCTGTGCCCAGTCAACAGATGCAGCCTTGTGGAGCCACATCCTTTCAGAGGAGTGCAGGGCCACTCAGGAGTCTCGAAGTGAAACAAGAATCGGCATCTAGTCTCTCCTGTTCTGTTTTGGACCTGGACTTGCAGAGCTGGGCCACATGTGGTCCTTTTCCTCAAGGGAGTTGCTCTCTCATAGGACGGCATTTGAATCTCCATTCTTCTCTAGGAGCTCTGAGCTACTGGATAAGTCAGAGTAGGGTAAATGACGGGTCACTGCAGAGGACCCCTTAGAGTCTGAAGTCCTTCCAAGTGTGTTGGTTTAGTGCTGCTGACTTTAATAACTGTTAAAGAGTAATAGGGCTGGGCGTGGTGTTGCATACCTGTCCAGCATCTCTTATACCTTGGTGAAATCTGCCCCCTTCATACCTTTACTTTTGTATGGCCTTTCTAGCCCCCTACCACATCATGACCTGTCAACCCCAGTATTATCCAAGGACTCTCCAAGGCTGAGGCAGAAAGAGCCCAAGTTTGAGCCCAGCCTGGGGAATTTAGTGGCTTAGTGAGACCCTGTCTCAAAATAAAAAGAACTGTGAATGTAGCTCAGTGCAAAGGTCCTGGGTTCAATTCCCAGTACGGCCAAATTAAAAAATAATAATAATAATAGGATTGGATTACCTGAGTGTGGGGCAAAGCTCTGGGGTGAATTAAATATCTTCCCACTCTGGCACAAACAGGAGATTGAAACTTGGTGACTCAGTGTTCTCATCTGTACCATCTTTCCAGGGTTAGTTTTGAGGATTCATCCAGGCCCAGGAATAGGGGAAGGGCAGTGCTTCAAAGGGGAGACAACGCCTGTGTTCCCCTGTGAAGGTGGCACCCCTTAAATGGTGTGTGCCTTTTGGATTCTCTTGTGACTAAGGCAGGGGTTGCTCCTACTTTGTAGATGAAGAAACAGGAGCTTGCTCAAGGTCCCAAAGCCGGTGTTGACCGCAGAGCTTTAAGTACCAGTTGGAAGGGACTCTTTGTTGCACCACACCCACTGGCAGGGTTGTCGTGGTAACAGCCATGGAAATTGCCTGGAGCTTGCCCAGCATCCTGAAGCTCTCCCTATGGAAGGTCCATGGTCACTGTGTCATCTCTAAGCTGTTCACATCGCTCTTGATGTTTAAAATGGAGCTTTCTGTTTGGGCTGCTTGCGTTGAAGAGCCTGCACAGGGTGACTTGCCTTTCTCCTGAGGACTGAGTGCTGCAGATGGGTAATGGTTGTGCCGGGCTCCAACCTCTAAGCCAGGGCAGGCCGCTTGAAGCAATTTCCTAAGCTTTTTATAAAGGAAAACCGGATTGTAAAACTGCTGGCCTGGATGCAGCGGTTCACAGACTGGGTCCCCCTGGCCCTTCACCGTATGGGGGGGAATGTGTCTTATGACTCCTTGGAAAGGACAGTCTGTAGCTTTGTATTATTCTCTTGCTTGTCACCGGAGCCTTTCCAAGGAGGCAAAGGATGCAGGGTGGAAAGGCAAGATCTGACGAGGCCCTGTTTCCTGACACACATCTAGCCCCATCTCGGAACCAGTGAGTTGTCATTTCAAGGATCTTTCTGGAATGTGGCATTTTAAAAGCAGTGGTTGGAAGCCCTGGGACCCTGGTCACATAATTGCCAGGGCCACCTGGCAGCCACTTGGTGCTTTGAAGGGCACCTCTCCTGGCTGCTCTTGTGAGGTGAAGAAGCCTCTGGTGTGCAGCAGGTGGTGTGGAGATGGTCAGAGCTTCTTCCTGGCTGTGTGCCCAGGCTGGGCGTCAGGTGTCCTCCAGCCCGTTTCCCATTGGTGAAATGGAATGAGGGAGTACATGTGTTTGTTTAATTTCCCAAAATAAAAAAAACATTCATCACATATGCAGTTAGCCAGGCAGTTTAAAGATGAGTTTCTGACAGTCACAATGGGTTTTCTTGTTTTTGTTTTCTTTTATGCTTGAGAGGGGGATCTGCTCTTTGAGTATCTGATGAGGTTAATGATTCTTTTTTGGTGGGGTGGGAGTGGGGGAGATTGCTTTAAAAAAATGTAAAGAATGAGGGTGATCTCTGAGCTGACATGGAGCAGTTGTGTGTTTGTTTATTATAGGTGTTAAAAAAAAGCCAAGTGTAAAAGAACATGTAAGATGGAATGTAACCTTTCATACCAGAAAGAAGGAAACATGAAAAATATTCATGTATCTGTTCACTGGTGGAGAGGAAATACAAGGAAGATAAAGCAGGAACTAGAGATGTGTTACTGACCCACTGTGGATGGAGGTGGTGAGAAAAAGGGACATGAGACCATAGTACAGACAGGGAAGGTGACGTTTCTCTGTGCCTACTGTCTTTCCGCTCATTGCTGAGACAAAATAACTGACACCCGAAGTTAGGAGAAGAAAGGTTTATTTGGCTCACAGTTTATAGAGGTTTCAGTCCACAATTGGCTGGATCCAAGGCAGGGTGGCATGGCAGACAGGCAGAAGGCAGCAAGGTAAGCAAGGGATGCAAGTAAGGGGCCTACACAGCTTCTTTCTGTGCCTTATATTTTATCCAGGCTGCTAGGATTAGGGCGGTGCCAAATTGATCAGTGGTTTGATTTAGTAATCACACGTCCTTAATCCCAGCATCACACATTCTAGATCCAGCCACCTCTGATCCAGCCATCTCTTACCATATGAGGCTTTGCGGGGACATCTGGGGACAAACCATAACACCTACCTTCTCTGGTAGCTTTAACTCCTTGGGAACCACAGTGATAGTTTGCATACCAACAAGTAAATAATTAAAAGTAACCAGGGGCATTGGGGATTTAGCTCAAGTTTGTTGGTAAATTTCCCCATCCTGGGATGGGGTGGGGTGGTTAGCATCTCTGAAACTACTTTCTCTATAGGAAGATTGAACAAATATGTAAATAGTGTGTATTGTAAATGAGAGCCACCCATGTGTGTGAGTGTGTGTGACAGACAGAGTTCTCAGAAAGAAGTTACAAATAAAAAGAGGAAGGTTGGAAAGAACCCTGTGGGTATTAGAACTCAGGGCTTTTTAAAAGCCCTGTGCCCAGGAGAGGGGTCTAGACACAGTGATGCCTGGGGGCAGTGGATTTAGCACCCAGACCCTGGTTTTGAAGGCTGTTCTCTGGTAGAAGGGACGGAGGCTGGGAAAGAGGACACAGCGCTTCTGGGTTGGTTCTTGGGCTCTTGCAGCTCAGGGGTGCTGCCACAAAATAATGACCTTCCTTGCCGTAAAGTAGGTGTGTGTGTAGTACCGATGTGAGCACAGTGGGAGAAGCCAGTAGCCAGGCAGGTGGCCAGGCAGTGTGTAAACCACCTTGGAGACCATCTTCCAGGGCAGAGACTGGCAGCCCCCTGAAAAGGGTGAGCCAGGAAGGACGCGGCAGCTGAGCAGGTCTCCTCGTGGTGTCTTGGCTCTGCTGGTCTAGGGAATGTGAGTGGGAGTGGCCTTGTTCCAGGGAGACTGGTTACAGAAATAAGCCGCCTGCGCGTTTAGGCCGCCATCTGTCTCAGGTGAGCACTGTGGGTGCGAGGCCGCAGTGTGCCTGTAGTCGACCACACGTGCTGCGGTGCACTTTTGCCTTGCAGGTGTGGAGGAAGGCAGAGTCTGCCGTCCCATGCTCAGATGGTGCTTGGTGCACATGTTCCGAATGGCAGTGTGTTGGGCCTGGGGATTTAGCTCAAGCGGTAGAGTGCTTGCCTAGCAAGGGCAAGGCCCTGAGTTCGATCTCTAGCACTACCCCCCAAAAATACCATAGGGCAGTGTGCTCCAGGGGTGTCATGGGGTGGAAATGTCAGACCACTGGCAGGGAGACTTAGCTCTGCCTCACCAGCTGTAGGACCTTGGACAGGTCACTTAACTTGTCCAGGCCTCCTCGTACGTAGGGTAGCAGTGTTGGTATTAGTCAGGATAGAATTCCTCCTGGCTAGGAGAAAAGGAGATGTCGCACTGCATCTTTCTCCAGGGGTAAAGGAGTGAGGCAGTCTATAGGCTGCCGTTGGTGTGGGGCCACAACGCAGGATTGTTGTCGTTGATTTAGGAAGACCTTCGCGTGGATGGTCGTGGCTGTGAGGACTACCGATGTGTGGAAGTGGAAACCGATGTGGTGTCCAACACCAGTGGGTCTGCCAGGGTCAAGCTGGTGAGTACTGTGGCCACATTTGCGCCCAGCGGGAGGAGCGGGTAGGCTCTGGGGAGACCCACGCCAAACCTAGAGAGGGGTCTGTCCCAATGTGAGGGACCCCTCCTCCCAGCACACCCTGCTGCTAAGAGAGTGCCCAGGGCTGTATGTCCGGAAGCAGAGGGTGGTAGTTCCTGGCTGCCTGCCCTGACCGAGGACCCTTCTCACCTGTGTCCACAGGGTCACACGGATATCTTGGTCGGGGTGAAAGCAGAAATGGGGACGCCGAAGCTGGAGAAGCCAGATGAAGGCTACCTGGAGTTCTTCGTGGACTGGTCAGTACCGTGCAGGTGTTTTTAAAGACAAATGATTTAAAACATAAAGACTGGGAAAATGAACCTTTAGTTTCCTGTCGAGCCTCCCTCTCTCTGCATTTATTTCATCCTTCAGCTCCCCAGGAGGTCTGGACTGAGGTCCTGCCCTTGTCTGAGTAGCCTGGCCTTGCTTGACCTAATTTTCCCTGTCTAGAGAGGAAGGACACCAGCCTGGCAGCCCGGTACATAGTAGTTATGAGGCCAAGTCGAATGACAGGTGTACGGTTCTCTGGAAAGTACCGGACTCAGATGGTAAGGATCATTTGGTCTGAAATGTCCTGTCTCTTCCTCTTCTAGCTCTGCAGAAAGCTGTCCTTGACTTGCTTGGCACACGAAGCCTGGGGTCAACATGACAGCCCACCAGGCTGAGGGGGTGGCAGCTGGGCGAGCAAGGGGTGCTTCACGGGGTGTTCAGCCAGCCCCTGGCCAGAGTTACACTTCCTTCTGTGTGCTCAGGCTGGTCTCTCAGTCTCACTGTGCCTCAGTTTCTTCATCTAAAAAGTGGGGGTAATAAAGCCGTGGTGATGAGGAGGAAATGAAGGTAGAGCAGGCGCCTAGCTCGGTGACTAGCACCCAGTGGGCCTCACTAATGTCACTTCTCTCCTCTGTCTAGGGAGGGGCCCGGCCTCTGCTTCTGTCTGTAACCCTGCTTCCTGATTCTAGGTGTTGACGACAGGCCCCTGCAAGGTGTGGCTGTGTCATGGCGATGCTGTGACAGGTGTCCCTGAGGCCACCCCTGCACACATGGGTTTGCCAGGAGGACCGACAGGGCTTAGTGCATGCTGAGATTTAGTACAGCAAGGAAGACACATTCCTGGGGGACATTTCTGCCAGTGATGCCCATTAGACTCAGCACCTGGGGTTTTTAACTCAGGGCTGGTCACACACACAGGCCGCTCTGCTTTACACATAGCACAATTGCAGACTCCTGGAGCGAGGGCAGGTGCCGAGCATAGAGGACCCTGGTCCTACTGATGGAACTTGCAGCGCAGCTTCTGATGCATGAGGCTAGCCTCGCGGGGAGCCCTCCTGAGTATGGCAGCCGGCTGCATGGATGCAAACCAGGTTGCGCCTCACAGTGCTCCCATGAGAGAGGTGGCAAATGGAGTGTGTGGAGGGTTGGTGACTTTCCTAGGGTCACGCGGCTCAGGTCTGTCCAACTCTGCTTTGTCTGCTTTGTGCAGCCGGAAGGGGCTGGTGTTGGTCCAGCATAGCCACACTGACTTCTGGCCAGTGTCTCCAGCTGCTGTTGCTGCTCCCCACAGCCTGGGGTGCTCCCATGGAACTGGCCCTCCATCACGTTAGCGCACATGGAAGTGATGACCTTGCTCAGGCGCTGCTTATCCCGTTGCTCTTGAAGGAAGCGCAGTGCCTCTCCTGACCACGATCTGCCCAGTCCAAGGCAGTGGCCAGTGACCAAGGAGAGGACCTGCTGTTTGCTTCCCTATCGTTGCCCCGCATTGTTTCTGCCTCGTTCATTTGTTGGAGTCAACCAAAGCCTGTGGCTGCCGCTGGGCTACGTGAGGGTGAGGGTGCTGCACTGAGATCCTGGGTACAGGGGTGCTTTTCGCTGTGGTGCACGCGGCCCTGCAGGGGGCACTGTCTGGTGAAGGGAGCTTGCCAGATGCCTCTTCACGATCTGCCTTCTGGAAGTAGCTTCCCTTTCCCGGCCCGGGTGCTGCTGCTGGTCAGTTTTCCTCCTTGTAAGTCACAGAAGGACCCAGGCAGGCCTGGAAGCTCCAGTTCCCGGGGGCTCTGAGCACTTCTTGGGGTGAGCCATCTCCTGGTGGCATGAGGGCCACCCTAAGAGACCCACAGGAGGGAAGAGGCTGCCAAGCTCTGCCGCCTGCCGCCCAGATCAGAACCTCACTGATCTCTAGGGGGAAACCCTTCATGGCTGCCTGCTCGGCACACAGGTGGCTTCTGGCCACCTAGAAGTGCCCAGCAGGAAGGTCCATACCCCCCTGTGCCCTCCCCGGCATTGGCCTCTGCTCCCCGTGGGAGAAAAGTAATTGGTGCTGGGGGCGGTGGAGTCCTGCTGCCGCTCGAGTCTAGCTAGATTTAACTCCTTATCAGCAGCTTCCAGCTCTTAATTATTTAAATTCCCAGGGCAGAGAGACCTCAGAAAGCTAATTGTTTTCTGCTAACTCATGTCCCTTTGCTTTTGTCTCCCCAAAATGGTGATATGTGAGCCCAGGTAGACAGCGCTTTTCATCTGTGATCAACCCTGTGTCTTGGGGTGACGGAACCTCTCCCTGGGTCTCTACCCTGGCAGAGGGTCCCGCGGCCCTAACCCCGAGCCCCGCTCACAGAGCCCTGGCTGCACTTCTTCTGGATTGGAAGCAAAATCAGCTTCCTAGCCCTGCCTCCTGTCTTTGGTTTGTAGTGGGAGTCTGAGAACAGGCATTTTAAGAGAAGATAGTTTCCAGCCAGAGCCCAAGGAAGCCAGCATGTCACTCCAGCTGCCGCTAGGTGGTGAGCTATCCAGTTGCTTCTCAGCCCTGTAACAATGTGTGGATGGATTTAGGACTGATTCGGCCCCTCAGGCTTGGGCTTTTAAGTGGGGGGCTAAAGAATGGGGTTCATCTGTAAACGTTTCAGTGGGTCCAGTACATGCCACTTCTCCTTTGATCGTAACCGCTTTTCAACGCGGTCTCTGGTATCCTTCAAAATGCACAGCCAGGATCCTGGAAACTGCCTTGGTGGGTGGGGCCGCTGCCCCTCTGCTCCTTGCCTGCTTCTTGCTGCTCGGGGTGGGTAAGCCCTGGCAGAGGGTCAGGGTGGGGACAGCAGAGGCAACCTGCCAAAGCCACTGAAGCCATTTGTCCTCATGTCTGCGTAGTGGTGAGGTCACTTCCAGAAACTTCAAGCAAGAGCTTGCAGTGAAAGGTTCTGAGCACGCGGGGCCCATGGATGGGAAGCTTCTGCCCATGCACACAGGAAGGAATCTGCCCTGGGCTGGAGGACCCCAGTTATCCTGCTCAGTGCCCCCTGGGTCCTGTTTCTTCATAAGGCGCCATAGACTCTGCAGGAAGCAACAGTGGGCTTAGTGTCCAGAATCTGTGCTGGATAGCTGTGGCCTTGATCTCAGGCTACCCGGTTAAACCAGAGATGTCCCAGCAGGAGGAGTGGAGCGGAGGTGAGGGGTCTGGAGGAGAGAGCTGGCAGGAACAGCACACCCAGGATCTCTCTGGGGTTACTGGGACACTGTTCGCACAGCCCTGGGAGAAGGACTGGGCCTTCCTTAGGAAGGGTCTGAATCGCTTTGCTAACTATAAATGCAGAAAGCATTTGGTTTTATGCCGCATACCCCACAGCCCTACTGAAAGGCTATATTGTGGTGCATAGGAACAGGGAGCTAGGATTACCAGCCAGCATCCTCTCTCCAACCCCCAGCTTTGTATTTAACAGACGCGTTTTATTAGGGATCCCTTGGGCAGTGTCCCTTGGCTGCATTTGTGGTCTAGCACTAAGTTCCAAGGCCAGAACAGCTGTTCTGCTCGGTTTCTCAAGGCAGAGATGAGCCCAGGGAAAAGCTAATGTGACTGGTGTTAGAGGGCAGGCCAAGCGTGTGTGAAGGGCCAGGGAGGCCTAAGTGCCTGGCTTAGACCCTGGACACTGAACATGTGGCCTCATGCAACATGCATATGCTTCCTGACTTAGTTTTCTTACCTTTATAGAGCCAGGGTCAGAGAGACAGCTCAGTGGTAGAGTGCCTCCCACGTACCAGGATGTGGGTTCAATGCCCACCACCACAAAAATAAAATGGGATCAGAACCTCCCTGGGTGGTTGTGAGAATGAAATGGCTAAATACATCTGAAGAGCTAAGAGTGGTGTGTAGCATATGGCAAACTTAAAAAAGTTGTCCAAGTTATGTGAGGCATGATAGCACATGCCTGTAATCCCTGCACTTGGAGGCTGAGGCACAACTGAGTTCAAGGCCAGCCTGGATATGTAGTGAGACCCTGTGTGTGTGGTGGGGGAGTCGTTCAAGTCTCCCTCCTTGTGAAATGACAGAGTTTATCCCTCCAGGGTCTCACAGTGTCATCCTGCAGGTCATATCCCACCTGTGAGTTTCGTGTCACCTGTTCAGTGTTCTTTAAAAGGAGAATTAAAATGCTTGGGAAGCGCCACGGCCGCTGTCATCCCCCCTACTGGCCTGCGGCCCTGTTCCCATCCCTGTAGTCACCGGGTGGGACCTGCCAGGTGTTGCTATTCATCTGCTCTCTGGAGTGGCTCTCGAGGCCTTGTCTGGTCTGCGTTTCTGTGTGACTTCGTCGGAAGGGGTCCCTGTGTTACGGGCGCCCTGTGAGGAGGGGAGCTCTTGTCTCTCCAGCCCACTCCTTCTTCAGAGTGGGGTCTGGCTTTTCTGTTATGCTGGCACTGCACTCACCCCCATCCTGAACACGCCGTCCCGGAGCCGCCCCGTGGCCAGGGTGCTGTGTAGACAGGACGTGCCCTGGTCTCACGACCTTGCTCAAAGCCTTCTTTTCCTGCCTGCTAGCTGTGCTGAAGAAGGGCATATTTAAAACTAAAAGCTTTTAAATGGGCAAAATTTCCACTTTAGATGAACCTAGTCTCAAAAAGCCAGTGGGGTACGGTTTTGTAGAGAGATTCGGTTAGATAGCTGGCCGGGAACCCCTGCGAAGAGGCTGTGCTTAACCTGGTTCTCAGTCCTGCAGGAGGATGCATTGCTGCCCTCAGGGAAAGGTAAACATTTTGAGGACAGGCGTCTTGGGCTGGGTTTGAGCCCAGGGAGCGCCGTGCTACCTCCTTTTATTTTGAGATGAGGTCTCGCTAAGGTGCCCAGGCTGGCCTCAGAGTTGTAAATCTTCTGCCTCAGCCTCATGAATAGCTGGGATTACAGGCCTGTGCCACGACACTGACTGCTGCCCACTTTTTGGTTGTTTCTTTTACCTTTTTTGGGGGGAGGAATACTGGGGATTGAACTCTACCACTGCTGCATCCTTGGTGCTTTGTGTTTGTTGAGGCGGAGTCTCACTCTGCTGCCCAGGCTGCCTTCGCAACTTTCCTCTTGCCTCAGCCTTCCGAGTAGCAGGGATCCTGGGCATGTACCACTGCGGGCAGCCTGATTCCTTCTTACACCTAGATTACGAAGGGCGATGCCTTTGGGTGTCCCCAGGTGTGGCAGGCACAGCAGGAACCTCTGGCTGATCAGCTCCCGGTCGCCCAGTTCTCCTACCTCGTGGAGATGCTGCAGGCTCGGCTGTGTCCCCTTGTTCAGTCAGGTGCCAGTGGCTGGCGCAGGGCCAGTCCTTTGCCGGTGGACAAAAGGTCAGAAGACTTCCGCGTGTGGTTTTGCAGAGTCTGGGATGCAACACCTGATTTCTTACCTTTTCCGACCATCATCGTTACTTCCCTCCCAGATCTGTCACAGATTTGAGTGTGTCAAGCTACAACCCTCAGTGATTTCCTGTGTAACCCTTCTGTGTGTCGTGGAGGGTGGCCAGTGTCCAATCTTACTGTTCTTTGTTGATGCAATTGGGCACAAGAATTAAAAGATCAAAACAGAAACATTTTTTTCTCTTGAAGAATATCCGTAAAGTGAAAGGGCCTAACACTGGATATTTAATCAGCCAACAGTCCTGCTCTTGCTTTCATCTGTTTTCCTTCTGTTCAGTACAGTGATAACCTAGGTTTGTGATAGAGCTCTGACATCCTGTCACTGTCATCGTCTAAGTCATTGCATAGTGCTGTGGCACACGTGCTGTGACTCGGCGTCGGACACCGGGGTGGTGTGTAGCACAGCCCTATGAGAGCTCACTGCCCAGAAGCCGCCAGAGGAGAGTGCTCATTGTTCTGGTCTCTCCTTGGCTAACGATGGCTTCTGCCAGCAGGCACTGTCGTATGCACCAGCAAGCCCGGGGAGCACGCTGGGCTGATATGATGTGTGTGTCTGGTGGTGGCCAGGTGGCAGATGCATCCTTGCCTTGTTTTCCTTTGTGGTGGTGCCTCCCACCTCCTGGGCAAGTGCTCTGCCCAGCTGTCCTCCACGCCCTGAGTGACTGTCCAGACAGCAGGTGGCTCCAGCAGCCTTCCGAGAGGAACCTGGCGTGAAGCCGGCACCTCCACTCTTGGCCTCTGGAAGAGCTCTTGTGCCTTGCCTTTCCTGTTCTGTGTAGCTCAGCCAATGCCACCCCTGAATTCGAAGGCCGTGGAGGCGACGACCTCGGCACAGAGATGGCCAACACCCTCTACCGGATATTTAACAACAGGAGCAGTGTGGACCTGAAGTCCCTGTGCATCAGTCCCCGGGAGCACTGCTGGGTCCTCTACGTGGATGTGCTGGTGAGTGTCACGTCGCCGCGCTATTGGAGAGGCTTGCCTGCCTCCTCGTCTGCACTCCCCTCTTGAGGTAGATGCTTTCGGCCTCCAGGGGGATCACTGGGGAAAGGTGCTGTCTTAGTTGCTTTTCTCGTTGCTGAGACAAAATACCCGGCACCTAAAGTTAAAGGAAGAAGAGGTTATTTCAGCTCAGTCTGTAGAGGTTTCAGTCCGTAGCTGGCTGGCTGCAAGGCAGGGCGGCATGGCAGAGGACCTTGCAGAGGAGAAACAGCTCGTGACAGGCGGAAGGCAGCAAGCTGCAAAAGATAACAGCAGCTCTTTCTGCCCCTTATATTCTATCCAGGGCTCACACCCAGAACTGTGCCAGACCAGTTAGTGGACTAATTTAGTAATCACACATGCTTGATCCCAGCATCACACACTCTAGACCTGGCCACCTCTGAAAAGCCCCACCTATGACTGCATCTAGGCACAAGCCACGACTGGTGGCTTGTAATAATTTTGTGAGGACAAATGCAGCACACGTACAAATATACACGGTGCCGTTCTATAGTGAAATTACAGTGACAGTGCAGTTATCTGTAGAAATTTCCAGGGAAGTTCGAACCAGGAGACGCTCTCTGGGTGTGGGACAGGGAGATGGGTGGAGTCTGGGCAAGCGGAAGCTCTCGTACAGGCGCTTTGTGAATGGGCACTGTGATGGCCCCTGTAAGTGCGGAAACTCAGACCCAGAGAGACTGAGTGTCGGCCCGGCCTGAAAGGTCCGCTGAGCTCGGCTCTCAGAGTAGCTCTGAGATGACTACAGCGCCCCAGGCTGGCTCCAAGCACCCTTCCAGGCAAGCCCCGAGGCCCTGCCCCTGCAGAGCTAGCTCCTACGGCCTCTCTGGTCCTGCCCCCTGTCTCCTTAGCGCTTTCCCTGCTCCTCTGCCTGGCCGGTCGTTGATGCTCGGCAGCAACCTCTCTGTGGAGCTGTAATTGATTTTACCTTTGTGTGACAACAGGCTTTTTGGGGCTGTTTTCTTCCTTCTTATTTATTTTGTGACCCTTGAGAAAAGCAACAGTATCTTCCTTCTCAGACTGAGGACACAAGGCTAAGCCATGGGCCAAACAGATTCTTCAGACAATATAGATAATGGAGAGCTTGTGGAGAGTGAATTTGATGAAGAGAAACAGCCTGGCTGTCTATAAACATTGCTTGATGTGAAACAGGCTAGTGCTTTCTGAGTATTTCGAAGTTAATTTGATAATGGACGGAGCATGGTGAAAAGAGAGCTGTGGGCTGGGGATGTAGAGCAGTAGTAGAGAGTAGTGGTTAAGGCCTGGGGTTTGGTTCCCAGCACCACCAGAGGGGAATAAAGGTGGCAACCATTGTCCAGCAGGTTAGTTTTCTTCTGAATGCTGATGCTAACTAGTGAAAATGGTGAAGTCGAACATCTGTTTGTTTCTTCTCATTCCTGGTGGTGGCAGAGGTGAGGGTCAGACCCGGCCTGCCCGGTTCCCCTGCCGTGCTGCACCCACAGGAACCTGGGTGGACCTGAGGCTGGAGGAGGCCCCTTCCTGCACTGTGGAGAAATGCGGACACTTGCGTTTGCTTAGAATTCCGCTCTCGGCTTCCTGTCTTGGTGATGAACTAGAGTGTTGAAGATCAGAGTTCATGTCTGACCATCATGGGCACCACAGAGGGCAGTGCAAGTCTCTATGCTGGGAGTCAGGCCGAGTTCTGTTCCCCTGTTGAGTCATGGGTGGGGTGCTCTACAGGGTCCCCTCCAGCTCGGAGGCTCCACAGCTGCCAGAATTGCCTCAGCCTCTGCACAGACGCAGACGGGAGGCCTCACCCTGCGTGCTGAAGCAGCTTCGGTGATTCTGATGCCCGGCGAGGGTTGGAATCTTGGCTGTCAACTATGGAGACAGAACAGCATTCAACTTCCAGAGTCCCCCGCGGACCCCTGGGGAGTAGAAAAGCACTCAGCCAGCGCTTGCTGTGTGCTGGACCTGCTTCTCAGAGCTTCACGGAGACCACCGAGTCGCGCTCGTGTAGCAGCTCTGTGGGACAGGGTGACATTTGTCCTCACAGGTGGCATGCAGGTTAAGGCCCACCCAGGGTGACTCAGGGCGTGACTCAGACTGTCTGCGGCAGCTGTCTCCGAGCAGTCAGTAGAGGAGGGGCCGTGGGGTCGGGGGCGCACAGCTCAGTGATGCTCACCATTTTCCCCGCTGTCCTGTCTCCCTTAGCTGCTGGAGTGCGGTGGAAACTTGTTTGATGCCATCTCCGTGGCCGTGAAGGCCGCGCTCTTTAACACCAGGTAGGTCTTCCGGGGACGGCTCGCACCCACCAACTCGCGACCCTGAGATTGCGGGGGCTTGATGCTGAAAGGGTGGTCTGTCTCAGTTATGCTCCAGAAAAGAGACTGCCTAAGTTAGAACTAAGCACACACATTTCTGTATTTATTTTCATTAACAAACAGGTACGGTGTAGAAGAGTATTAGGAGACTACAGAGAAGGGGGAGCATAGGCGCCTGCTGCGCGCCGGCTCCATGGCAGGGATTTTGCCTTGCTGTCTCCAGCGCCGTGAGCAGTGCCCGGTGTGTATTGAGTGGTTATGCACACTAGTGTCCCGAGAGCAGGGGAACAGCCTGTCCCGTGGCTCATCAGGAACAGGAAGTTGTGCCTCTGTAGTTTTCACCTCCCAGACAGGCGGTGGGAGAGGCGAGCCGCGAGGCCGTTCGGAGCTGGCATTTCTTGTGACTGACTGTAGAGCTGTGTCATCCATGCACCACGGGCTTTGAGGAGAGTTTGCAGCATTGGGAAGTAAACACGTGGGTGGGTGTGTTCATCCCACAGAGCACCTCTAGAAAGGAAGTGGGGATCAGGGATGTTAAAAAATGAAGACTAAAATCTTGTGGGGATGTAGCCAAAGGAAATAGTGAATACATGTGCGAAGATGCACCTGGAGCCTCGGAAAGGACTCCTGCCTGCTGGCTGGCCCTTGGGGGCACTGGGCAGACAGAGGGGCTGGGCAGGCGGGACCTCAGCCTGGAGCACACAGCTGCAGCTGCCCACGCTGGGGCTCTGTCACAGGCGAGGCTGCCAGTCTCATCCCTGGAGCCCCGCAGGTGGTGAGGAGCAGGGCAGTGGGAGGCGGCCTGAAGCTTCTCTAACCCTCCTGCCTGGCTGGGTGTGGCCAGGGTTTGGGAAACGGAAAGATACCGTATATGTGTTTATTTTTTAGCATACCAACCCCAATTGTTTTGTTTCATTTTTTTGAGATAGGGTCTCCCTACGTAGTTCAGACTGGCCTCAAACTTGAGGCAGTCCTTCTGCCTCAGCCTCTCATGTGCTGGGGATTATGGTGTGTGCCACCACGCCCGGCCGTACTGAGCCAAATTTACACTGGTTGTCAACTTGTTCATATAGGCTGTTGCTTGGTACTCGTACCCTGGGCCCCTGACTCAGGGACTTCAGCCAGGCTAGACCCCAGCAGGAGCCCTCTCTGGTGCAGCCCCCTGGCTCTTGATGGCACTGTGCAGGAGTGGCCAGTGGGGCTGGGGCCTGGGAGAGCGCACGTGCTTCCCCACTAGGCAGTTGCAGAGGCCGCCTCTTCCCGCGCTCCTCCACCCCGCAGTGTGCAGGGTGTTGGCTCCACAGTTGAACGTGTCTCCCAGCACATGGCCGAGGAGCAGAACAGGCAGCCCCAGCAGCCCTGTCGCTATACCTGTGTGGTCACCGCTCCCGCTGATGCCAGCAGCTGCACAGGACAGCAGAGCGGCACTGCCCTGCCCCGGATGAGCCCACATAGCCCGCGCTCTTTGGCGTCTGCCTCGTCCACCGACCGCTGCCCTTTGAGACCCTAGGTTGCTGCCTTGGTCACAGCGAGCTTTCGCTGTATGGCACCCACTCTGCTGTGGGCGGGCGCCGGGGCCGTGTGTTTGGGGCTGCGCTGATTCTGCTGGATGTGAACCTTCCTGTAACTTGCTTTGGTGCACTTACTTGCCCGTTTCTGTTGGGGAGGGCGGGGGCAGGGCTGCGTTTAGCTTCGGTAGATGCTGCGAAGCAGTTTCCAAAGCACTTTGCCACTGTGTGCTCCCACCAGTGTGTACATTCTGGTTGCCCTGCGTTTTTCCCAGCCCTTGGTTTTCATTGTCATTTTCATTGTTGTTATGATTATTATTATTATTATTATTATCCTCATCATTATCATCTTTTGGATGTTAGCCTTTCTGGCGAGTGTGTCTTGGTATCACGTCATGGTTCAGTTCTCAGTCCTCTGACGCAGGTTTGAGTCGAGCGACCTTTCACAGGTTACAGGCTGTTGTCTTGTGCCAGGAACAGAAGGGACGGACGTGGTAAAGTGCAGGCACGATGCAGCCTCCCCTTGTAAGATGGGGTTTCAACTCCCATTCTTAATCTTGAGGAAAAGAAAGTATTTTTCCTCCTTCCTGTAAATGGAAATTTTATTTGAGTTTCTGTTTCTAGGATACCAAGGGTTCACGTGCTGGAGGATGAAGAGGGCTCGAAGGACATCGAGCTGTCTGATGACCCTTACGACTGCATGCAGCTCAGCGTGGAGAATGTGCCCTGTATTGTCACCCTGTGCAAGGTGTGGCTTGTGCCTCCGCCAGTCCACTCTGCTGACAGTGTTTAGTGGGCTGGAAGTTAGTTTCACAAACCCTGTAGAAGCAGCATAAACCAAATCCTGTGATTGAGTAACATGGGACACGCTACTCCAAGTAGCTCTTTCTTTGTTTCTCTTCAGGCCTGCCGGGAGTGCTAGGAGCTGGGCTTCTTGGGCCCCTTCGCATTCCAGGCCCTTCACCACAGCGCCTAGCTACTTGCTTCTTTTAACTCCCTCAGTGCTGTGGGGCCTGCGTGCCGAGGAGTGCTAGGGCGGCCAGCGGTGTCTCCTCTGTGGGCCCGGCATCCCCATCTGCGGCCTGAGATGTTGGGCCGGGTCCTGGGTGTCTGCCGTGTCAGGCATGCCTGTCACAGGCCGGGTCATTGTGTTATCACTGCCCGGGCTGAGCATGGCCCGCCTAGCGATGGTGGTAGATTCCACTCAGGACTCCTTCCACACACGTGGTTGGGCTTCATTCTACTGGAGTCTCCTTGCAGCTTGGAGTGTGTGACTCGTTCAGACGAGATGTTAGGGACTGAGCAAGCTGCCTGCATTTGGCTTGTTTTCGGGCTTTTCCCTCAGCATGGCCTTCTGGATACACCACTGCAGTGGGCGATGGCTCCAGGCTGTAGCCGCACATGTGGCCTCTGACCCTGCACCCCGTGTTCCAGTGTGTGTTTTTGTCGCAGGCCGTGCACAGTGGCCTTTATAGAAACATCACACATCCCTTCGAGCATTGGCCGGGGAGCAGAATCTGAAAGGAGATCGGGGATGGGCAGAGCGAGCAAGGCCTTTGCCTGGTGTTAGTGTCCCACGGTGTGGGGACCCAGGGTGCACACGGCCCTCTTCCCTTTGCAGATCGGCTGCCGGCATGTGGTGGACGCCACCCTCCAGGAGGAGGCCTGCTCCCTGGCCAGCCTGCTGGTGTCAGTTACCAGCAAGGGGGTGGTGACGTGCATGAGGAAGGTGGGGAAGGGCAGCCTGGACCCTGAGAGTATCTTCGAGATGATGGAGGTGAGTTGGGTGGGGAGGTGAGTAGGGCCGGCGGGGCCGTCCCCTCTAGGAACCCTTCCCACTCACCCCGGCCCCATACTGCAGCTGGGGGAGCAGCCAGTGCCCAGCCAGCCAGGTGGGAGCAACTCAGGACCAGGGTACATGACAGCAAGTCCCCGCCCCTTCTCTGACCTCAGGTTTCTGTGTTTCTGTGTGAGGCTGTATTAGTTACTTTTTTCTCACTGCTGAGACAAACTACCTGACACCCAAAGTTAAGGGAAGAAAGGTTTGTTTAGCTCACAGTTTGTAGAGGTTTCAGTCCATAATTGGCTGGCTCGAAGGCAGGGTGGCCTGGCCGACAGGCAAAAGACTGCAAGGTAAGCGGGGTGGGGGCGGGGGCGCGGATTTAGCAGCTTCTTTATGCCCCTTGTATTTTATCCAGGGTGCTGGGATTAGGGTGGTACCAAACCAATCAGTGGATTGATTAGGGATCATACACCCGTAATCCTAGCATCACGCACACTAGATTTAGTCACCTCTGAAAAAGCCCCACCTATGACCGCATGAAGTTTTGGGGGACATCTAGGCACAAACCATAACAGAGGGCATTATTGGCTTTTGATTGCATAAAGAGTCACCTGCAACTGGGGGATTGACTCCTTGGCTGGCTGCTTCCTGTCCCTTAGAGGTGGGACTGGGGGCTAAAGGGTGACCATCTCCCCACTTCTGCTGGCGTGGAGCTCAGCAGGAATGCCAGGAGCCTGGCACAGGCATGGTGGGCTGCGCTGGTCCCATTGGCCTCTGCCTTGCATGCTCATGGACTCATCTCCCTTGCTTCATGGAAGCCCCCAGGGAGGGTCCCGGCTGCTCTCCGGTCTCCCCAGACCTTCCTGCATGGCTACCTCGGCTTCCTGGCAGTGAGTGGGAGGTGGTTATCTTTGTTTTGTTTTGTTTTGTTTTTAGACAGGGTCTCACTAAGTTGCCCAGGCTGGCATTGAACTTGTGATCCTCCTGCCTCAGCCTCCCAAGTAGCTGGGATTGTAGGGCTACACTACCATTCCTGGGTTCTTCAGAACAAAATAGTCTGGGGTTGTAGCTCCGTGGTATAGTATGTGCTTAGCATGACATGTGGGCTTAGTCTTCAACCAAAAATAAATAAAGCACCTGACCTAATGAGAGAACATAACCTGGGCATGGTGGTACATGCCTGTAACCCCAGCACCCTGGGAGGCTGAGGCAAGAGGATGGAAAGTGGAACCCAGGTGGGCAGTTCAGCGACTTAATGCTGTTTTAGAATAAAAAAGGGCTGGAGATGTAGCTCAGTGCAAGGCCTGAGTTCAGTCCCCATCGAACCCCCGCCCTGGCTCTTGGGCATTGTCTGGTGTGGAGGCCCGGGGCACAGGCTGGGGGTGTGTTTCCTAGGGGGGCTCTTCTGGTCTCTGTGAGCTCACGGCCTGTCTGTCCCATCCCATCTGTCCTGCAGACCGGCAAGCGTGTGGGGAAGCTGCTGCACACCTCGCTGCAGGACGTCCTGCACAAGGAGGAGAGCCTGGGGCCCAAGAGACAGAAGGTCGGATTCCTGGGATGACTGGCATGTTGCCCTTCAGCGGTGGACTCGGTTGCCTTTTTTCTGGAAATGGGGTCTTGAGCTGTGTTGTCCAGGCTGGTCTTGAACTCCTAGACTCCTGCCTCAGCCTCCCCATTCAGAAGCTGGGACAACAGGTGTGTGCCACTACACTCGGCTTTACTTTTCCCTTTAAACTGGTTGTATATATTTTTTCTTAAGTGTTGAGAATTTGAAATTAAAGTCTATTTTGTGGTCTGCTTGGTGTGCCTCAAGTTCTTCTGCTGGGAGCCATGGCGCCAGTGCCTTCCGAGATCTGCTGCCCTGTCCCGGCCTCCTGGGAGACATCTGTGCAGAAGTTCAGGACAAGCCCTGGCCAAGACCTGGCAGGAACAGGCTTCAAGGAAATCCTCATGCTATCTTGGGAAATTTTTTCTCCACAGACCATTCAAAGTCAGAGTCACAAAGAAGTTCCTTGACCTTGTGCAGTGGGTGCCCCTGGGTCTGGCCCAGCCACTGCGCCTCCCAGCCCTGCCTTCCAGGAGATCGGGCAGAGCTCCCTGCACGGGCTAGCAGCCACTTGGTCCTCAGCCAGGCTTCTTATCACTCCTGCTTGGAAATTGCTTTGTGTTTTATAACTGCTCCCTGGTGTTTCCTGAGATTTCATTTTCTCAGCATTGCGGATGCTGCCATTTGATTACTCAGCCTGCTTTGCACCCTGGGGAGGGCAGGGCAGGGCAGGCTTCAAGCCTCGGTCCTGCCCGGTGCGGTGGCTCACATCAGGGCTCCTCCTGGTGGAGCTGAAGGGGCCCGGGGAGGAACTGACTCACGGGGGAGAGGCTCAGCCATGGCCTGGGCCTTAGACACAGGGAGGTGTTAGGAGTTTACGGCCTGGTAGGAAGAGCGTGTGGGCTAGAGCCATGCAGGCTGCCCTGGAGTTGGTGCGGGTGGCTCCATGGCTGTGGAGAGGAGGGGCTGCCCTGCCATGTGCAGTCTACGTTTTCATCTTCCCTTTTTGTCTTTGTAGTGAGTGTCCCCACGGTGCCATGACACTCTGGGTCCCCAACAGGGCAAAACCCTGTCCCTGCTGTCCGCCCATGCGGAGACGGGGTGGTGGCTATGCCGAGGCAGAGCTCAAGCCTGGATCGTAGGGGCCTGGGGCACGGCCGTTTGCTGTCACATGACTGAGACGCGGCCCGAAACCTGAGTGCTTTCTGTGTGGAAATCGGCTCAGCTGCTTCTGCCCAGCGAGACTAAGAGAAAACTGCAGGCAGAGACTTGCAAGAGCCCTGTCCCGTTGGATTCAGCAGAGACAGGCTGTCTCTGGCCTTTAAGCACATCAGGGAGAAGTGCATTGAAGCTGGCTGAAGGAAGGGGGCGTCTAAGGAGCACGTCATATAAGACGAAAGGCGATGTTAGAGTCTCTCTGATCCTGGACCTCCCAACTCACATGGTTTCAAGCTTGCGAAACACTCAGAGAATTTGCAGTTGTTTGCGTTTTGCTCACTAATGGTGGTGGGCTCATGTAGGACCAGCCCACAGAACACAGATCTATACCACGCCAGGCCGGGGCGGCCATCCAGCTAGCAGTGGGCGTAGGAAGCCTTACAGATGTCTGTGCCTTTTGACTGAGGTGTTGACCCAGGATGCAAGGGCAGCGATTAAATTCACGGAAGCTCATCCCAGTACTTTTACCCCAAGCGGTGGCCACAGCAGGAGCGCCTGTCTGGGGAAGTGGCTTCCTGCACAGCGGCCCTGCAGGCTTGCTCCCCGTGCCCCCCATGCCCTGGGCATGTGCAGTTCAGGGTTGCTGCTGTCCGGCCACTGGGTGTTTCGCTCTCTTCAAATCCTGTCGGTGGGACCAAGCCTCAGGGGCTTGGGGCAGGATCGGCCCTGTCTTCCCTCCTTGCTCTGCCTAGCATGGGCACCATCCCCGTGAGCCCTGAGCTAGTCTGTCCAGGTCTGCCACACTAAGCATTGGCCTGGCGGTGGCCCGAGAAGGCAGAGCTTCAGTGGGATTGCTCAGGTGACACCCACTCTGCCTCGGGAGGTGGTGACTAGGAGGTGAGGACCCAGGCCTCCTGTTGCGCTGCTGCCGGGGCGAGCGAGGCGGGCGAGCGAGGCAGCGGAGGTGGGGTCACCGTGTGGTGAGGCTCTGCTTCGTGGAGTGTGGGGTCCAATAGTGAGAAGCACTGCAGCGTCGCTGGCTTCTGTTAGCTGCCCTTGGGGAACAGCTGGCCCAGCCCCCAGCTCTCCCTTCAGCATGCTGGATAAACCAGTGGCCTCCTGGTGCACCCGGGGGCGGGGCATGGAGGGGGGCTGGCCTGGAGTTCAAGCCCCACGGTTTGCTTGTCAAGTGTTGTCACAAGTGCGATCCTGGCCTGTGTCTTTCACCATAGTCAAGGGTGGTTATCGGGAGAGAAAGGGGGAGCCTGGGGATAAAGATAGGGCCTCAGTCCCTGCCTTTCCTCTGAACCTTTTGGGAGGCAGAGGCAGCCCCACCTCCCTCCCTTAGGGGACAGCAGGCCTGAGGCAGAAGCTTGCAGGATGGTGCTGGCCAGGGTCTGTCTCCTGCCCCTCTGTGTTCAGACCAGTGACTGGGGTCAGATATCAACCTGTGCAAGGAAACATACTTCCTGCTGAGGGAGAAATCACAGCAAATATGTGGTAGGACCCCAAAATAGGTGAGCATTTAGTGTTTTTACAAAATTTATTATAGCTGGGCATGGTGGCGCATGCCTGTGATCCCAGCACTGGGAAGGCTGAGGCAGGAGGATCGCCATTATGTAGCCAGCCTGGGCTACATAGCACAACTCTGTCTCAAAATACAGCCACTGAAAAATTTATTACAGTAAAATACACATTGCCATGAGTCTCCCTCAAAATCCTCCCCTCACTTTAGATGCTCGTAAGGGGTCATACGGTTGGGGGAAGCAGCAGCAGTTCAGGCAGGCTGAAGTGGCCTGAGTAGTTTGGTGGACAAAAGCGAGGGACACACAGGTCACCCCGACGGCTGTCAGCTGCCCGGCGCACCAGCACCTGTTAGCCACACCTGCGGCCACCTGGGCAGGCGCTTCCTGCTGCGCAGGCCATCAGCGGCAAGGTTCTGGGTTGGACGTGCAGGTTATGGCAGATGCCATTCCTACCTCTGCAGCTAAGACAGCTGCACACGTTTCAGCCATCCTGTCTTCAGGCATTTAGAGCTCTCTGGAAACAGAAAATAGTGTGGCATAAAGCTCCGGAGACGGGAGCGACTTTCTGATTCGGACTCTGGAGGAAACGTGTGCAGACTGGGCCGCGGGCTGTTGGGGGCAGGCAGCAGCAAGGGTTCCCAGAGGACCTCAGGGTTCCCACAGTCCTCCGGAGAGCGGCCCGGCACCGCACTGGGTTACATTCACTGCAATCTGGGGCCAGCCAGGCAGCCGGGAGTGTTGCTCGGGTCGGAGGGAGGCTACTTCTCTGTGAGCTGTCCTGGCACGGGCATGACACACGCAGAACTGGCCTGAGCACGCCCGTGTGTCCTCCTGGAAGTTCCGCTCAGGTGACTCCCTCTCTCCCCGGAGAGGAGGGAATAAGGGTGGAAACAGGCCACCGAGCTCCCTGGCACCTGGGCGATGTGGCCGCTCACACTTGTCCTCTTCTGTCCCACAGCTTTGCAGATTTTCCAGTTGTCTCCCCACATGACCTCCGTGTGTGCCTTGAGGGAATCCATATGCAGTGAGACAGAGACCCTCACCCCTTTTTACAGAGTCTGAGTCCTAAATAACTTGCCCACGGGATGCGAGTGTCAAGTGTCAGGTGTCTTGGGGGACTTGGAACTCGGGACTCCCAGTTCTGGTTCCCTGGCAACACTGCTGAACTTTTTTTTTTTTTTTTTTGGTGGAGGGGTGGTTAAGACAGAGTCTTGCTATGTAGTACAGGCTGGCCTTGAACTTGTGGTGATTCTCCTGCCTCAGCCTTCTGACTGCTGGGATTGCAGGCCTGTACCACCATGCCCAGCTACACACTGCTGACCTTTAAGGACAAAACACCTAGGAGTGTGCGCCCTACAAGTGCTAAGCCCTAGCTGGTGTCTTGCTGTCCCCAAGGCTGCCTTAACGCAGGACCTTTACCTGGAGCCCTGAGATAGTGTTCCAGGTGGCTTTCTATGTGAAGGCCCCTGGGGTCAAGGTTCCGATGCGCTGAGGCTGCCGGTCCAGTGTTCTTGGAGCTGCGCATCGGGGGTGTGAAAAGTTCTCGCCTCCCAGCTGAGCCCATTTCTGCTGACCTGGGGCCAGCGGCGACGAAAGGAAACATCTGTGTGGGTGGGGATGGCTCAGGGGGCCAGAGTTTTCATGCTGCTGGGCTGATGTGGGCGGCCAGCACTTGTTTTGTATAACTCAGGCTTCCAACAGCTCGGGAGGGGGACGGAAAAACAAAACCCTTGAATGCTGAAATGTGCCTGCTGTGAAGCCCCTTCCTCCAATTCTCTGCCAGCACGCCTGTCGTCCAGGCCACCCTCTGTGTGGGGTCAGTGAGAGAAGCCTGGGCCTGCAGGTGGGGTGAGCGTCACCCTCCAGGCCGAGACCTCCCCACGTGCAGCCCGTGGCTGGCAGGTCTCGTGGACGGGACCACGGATCTCAGCCCGAGGAGGGTGAAACGGCAGGCCTGCTCGGGGAGGACGGGAGCACCGCACACCAGCGGCCGTGAACTGCACCCTGGCATCTGGCGAGACACGGCTGCTCCGCAGAGCCTGCCCTGTAGTCAGACTGCTGGGCCAGGGTCTGTCTCCCGGGAGCCACAGGCCCGGCCGCCCGCAGCCCAGCAGAGTTTTCCTGAGATCCGTTCCTCCGCGAGGGTGGTGCCTGCGGGTTCTGTCCGAAGGGGGTTTCCTGGGAGGTTAAAAAACTCAGGAAAGTTGGGAGAGAGAGAGAAGAACCCGGAGAAATGATGACGAAGGCTCAGCCACATACTGGCCTCTCGTGTGATTGCTCCCCGGGCACCGCCAGGGACCCTTGGGTGACATTTCAGAAGCTAGCCCTAAGCAAGCGCTGGGGACATCTGGGAGGACTGGTGGGAAGACACAGCCCACACCGAGGGTGGGCAGACAGGGGCTTCCTCCAGCTGCTTTCTAGTGGAGAGGTAGAGAGACCGGGTCACCCGCTTTTTTCTTTTTTCTCTTTTTTTTTTTTGAGACAGTGTCTTGCTGTGGAGCCCAGGCCAGCTTTGAACTTTTTGATTCTCCTGCGTCAGATCCCAAGTGTTGAGATTACAGGTGTGTGCCACCAGGCCCAGCCTGTCACATTTTTTGAGGCCTACTGAAACAATTACAAAAAATCACAAAATACCTAAACTAGGCTACAAACAAATTTATATGTACATCTATCTACCTGTCTATCATCTATCTCACAAATGCTTGCATTGATTGAAGTAGCACTTTTAACACACAGGATTTGGGGCAGTGTGCTGTGTGTGTGATAGTTCTTGTTTGGAAATGTCAGTCTGAGAGTGTGAGAGCCGCTTGGTCAGGTGACATAGCTGTCGTCTCCCGAAATGGTTGCATCTCTGGGCTGAGCAGACCCTTCTGTGGGGCAAGCCAGGCAAGACGCTTTCCCCGCCCTGGTTCTGCCAGTCACTTTAACAGCACTGGCGGGCTCCCTATGCACACGTATGCACGCATGTGAACACACACAGACACAGCAGCAACCTGCCTGCTACTTCACGCAAACCTGAGGCCGACATCCCCCCTGCAGGAGCAGCTTCGCCTGCCAGCTGAGATGGAGAAGAGCCTCCCCCAAGGTGCGGCCTGTGTGTGGGCTGATGGTGGGCAGATGGGCCCCGTACCCCACTCCACAGTCACAGGCCCTCTCCCAAGTGCGTCCCGATCACAGCTCTGCTGGCCTCGACGGCCCCTTGAACAGGAAGAAATGTGGGGCAGAGAGGAGTTCGGCCCCCTGGATCTGCTTTCTGGGCTGGTCAGAGGTGTCAGGTAAGGAAGGAAAGGGCCGCCTTGGAGCTATTCTGGGCTGGATCCACCTTCTGAGTTAAACATTAGCCCAGAACCGAGAGGTGCGTGTCCGTCTAAACACGTGGAAAAGGTGACTAGTGGCTGCCCTCAACCCTCATGACCGCGACATCGACTGTGCAGATTTGACCCCCTTGGGCTGTGGGGGCCATGACAGTCCCTCCAAGGGCCACAGAAGGTCACAAACTCCACCGCCCTACGGAGGAGCTGCGTCAGGCCGCTCACTGGCCGGAGCCAAACCTCAGCCCCAACCTGGGTCGCACCCAAACCCTCGCGCCGAGCCCCTCGGGCCCTGAGCTCTTCTCCCTGGCCGCCCCCACCCTGCGGCGCGCAGCTGGTCTTTTCTCATCCAGATACATCATCGGTTGTCCTGCTGCTCCTCCTCCGTGTCCTACTTGATTGTTTTTTAGGACATCGGGGACCTGGACAAGACCCTAGCTTTCTGTCTTCCGCATTGCTGTCCCCATCCCTACAGGTGCCCCAAATCTAATGTGTCACTTTTCACCGGGTGATGAGCCTTGCTGGTGTGTCCCCCCACCTGCCGCTCCATCCACGCCACGCCCTGTCCTCTCCCACAGCCAGACAGACCTCTCTGGGCTGCCTTCCTGCCCTGGCCTGGCCTGACCGCCCTGGGTGCCCTGCGAGGCTCCCGCAGACAGCGTGAAGCCCTGTCTCAGGTCCCGAGGACCTCGCATGGCTGGACACCCGGTGGAAGGCAGGAGCCAAGTGCTCTTGGGCTCCCAGCAACAGGATGCAGAGCAGCCTGAGGGGGTCACAGTGTCCTGAGTCACCTTGAGGAGCTTTTCCAGGGGACATCCTCCCTGGCACACCTAGGACATGGCCATCAGGTCTGTCCGGAGAAACTTGGGCCTCTGGCTGCCACGTGCTTGGAAAGCATCCTCCTTCCATTTCTCCTGTCACCAGCACCAGATTGGGTGGAGGAGAGGAGCCTGGGAAAGCAAAGCTTAGTGAAGGAGATGGTGGCAGAGAAGAGGAAAAAGAGGAGGAAGAGGAGAAGAGGGGAGGAAGAAGAGGCAAGAGGAGGAGAAAGATTAATTTTCCCTAGCTAGCTGCCACCCACCCAGAGTTCCAGGAACAAGGGCCTGTGGGTTACGTAAGTGTCAGGCTCAGACCGGGTCACCGAGGACCCAGCTGGGCCATAAAGCCCTCCGCCCTGAGGAGGCGGGAGAGGTGGAGCTCCCCACCCAGCCTCAGCCTGTGACCCCAGAGCTGAGCAGGCGGCCACACCAGGCTCCTCCCTGGACCTGCAGGTCAGACCCCACCCCAAGCACTATGGGACCAGGCGGACCTGGAAGGCGGGAGAGGCTGAGCCACAGGGCCGCCGACACTTTGTGAGCAACTTCAGACTCAGACAACTCTGCAAGGACACTAGGAGGGATGGTCCCCCTGAGCTTTGTCAGCTGTGGACCTGGTGTCGCAACAAGCACGCTCTCTGACACCATCGGGGCCCAATCTCTGCCCCATGTGCTCTGGATCCATCACTGGTCTCCATGTGTCCTTGAGAGCCAAAGGCCCCAGCCCAGAACCACACATCCCACTTAGTTGTTCAGTGTTCTCGGTCTCCTTGGGTCTCTGTTTTGGTTCCCTGTTTTGGTGCCCTGTCCCTGCCCTATTACTCTGATGCCCTTTACTTGGGGACTGTCCCTGTCTCTAGTGGAGCCACCTTCTCCACCGGGAGGCATTGTCCCTTTCTCTTTGTGATGAAGGAGTCTGTAACAGCCACTTTGGGACTAAGCGACTGTCCCACCAAGGCGCGACAGAATCATTCTATCTGTGCACTTGTGGTTTCCTGTTTCGCAATGACTGTCACTATTCTGGTGCCCACACGGTCCCCCCTTTGGCTGCCGGAAGCTCTCCTGAGCTGGCTCTGTGCCCTACCGATGTGCCCTCCCCGTCCTTCGCTTTCTGCTGGCACAGCCTGTTCTGGGCTCATTTTCTGCCTCCCTAGAATGGGTTGTGGCTCCCAGGTGTTTGGTTCCTTTAGGGAAAGTTGTATTCAAGAGCCAGGATGCAGATGCTGGGGTGCTCCGGGGCCGCCCTGTGACAGCTGGGACAGAGGCCAATGGCACCACCTGCATTGATGGATGGATCTTTCTGGGTCCAGGTCTGCGAGGGTTCTGGCCGCTCCCTTCTCCTGCACACAGGATGTTCCTTGGTTCTCTATTCACAGAGGAGCCTCCGGTCTCTGACAGGGAACCCTCTGTCCTTCAAACAGAGCCCGTGCTTCTCTGGGGACCCACGCCCCTGCTGGGCTCCGACCCCACACAGGAGCTCCTCTCTGACAGGAGCTCTGCGGCCCCCGCCTCTCCTCTTCCCTCTGCCCTGACCCCTTGGTGGCTTCAGGACAAGAGTGCTGAGGGCAGTGTGGAGAAGGGGAGCCTCCCACAGAATAATCACAGCAAACATCCTGAACCAACAGCTCCATCTCTGTCCCCTGGCAGTGGGGGAGCTTGGGCTCACAGAGCCTCAGTTCCTTCCCTGTAAATGGGAAAATGACAGCACTTTGCTCACGGGGTCAGTTTGAGGCCGAAGTGGGTGAGGAGCAGCCCCACCCCTGCTACAGGAGTTCAACAGATGCCTCCTAGAAGGCACAGCTAAGGTGCGTGGTGCACGCCTGTAATTCTAGCACTCAGGAGGCTGAGGCAGGAGGATTGCAAGTTCGAGGCCAGCCTGGGCTATGTAGTGAGTTCAAGAGCAGCCTGATCTACACAGCGAGACCCTGTCTCAAAAAATAAAAAACAAATAAAAAATAAAGCAGGCAGGGCCGGTCTGTGGGTGTGGCTGGGCAGCACGGCTCAGTGACTGCTGGACCATCCCCCTTCCAAAGGGTTTTTTCCTTTGCTTTATTTTTTTTTGGCACACCCACAGCTGCGTCTTGGGAGGGTTTCCTGGACGGAGGTCCTGGTGGCCGAGGCCTTAAGACACACGGGCAGGGCTGTGCTGCCACTGCCTCCCGCCCAGGCCCGCAGCACAGCAGCAGCAGCAGCAACATGGAGCTCCGGGGACCCCAGCTGCTCCTCTGTATCTTTGCCCTCCTGACCCAGGTCACCGCCGAGGTGCCGACCTCCAAGCCCAAGAAGGCTGCAAATGCCCGGAAAGGTAAGGAGGGGTCCAGGGCCCCCTTCCCGGGAGCAGGCCCTCCCTCCTCCGGGCACCGCAGGCTCCTTCTCTTCCTCCTCCCTGCCTTGGTGAGCTGGTCCATCCCAGAGCGTCAGACAAGCTCCCTGGAGTGGTGTCTTCCGGATTGTCTTCTAACCCCACACCTGGCCTGGGGTCCAGCTCAGTGCTAGAGCGCTGGCCTGACATGCACAGGGCCCTGAGTTCAGCCCCAGCCCCGCAGAAACTGGAAAGGAAAGAAATGGAAGTATTTAAAAGCAGCCACACCTCTGGCCTTGCGGCCTGTGGAAGCTAGACCCCAGCAGGGGGCGCTGCAGGGCCGTGCTTTGTAATCCCTGGACCTCCCGTTGCTCCACTGTAAATGGCGAGGATGATGTTCACTCCAGGTGGATGTGACCATTTAATAATGGTGCCCAGCCCAGGACACAGTGTGATGCAGCGGGGAAGGGACAGACAGCTCTCATTCATGGGGTGTTGCGGCCAGGTCAGACACTCCTGGGCCCCCCCCCGGGTGGGGTGATCTTGAGGACACCTGCTGTGTGGACACAACAGGGACGCCATGGCCATGATCTGGGCTGTCCTCACACAGGCACAAGGCAGGGAAGAGGAGGTGTTGGGATGCAGCTAGCCCAGGTCCTCCTGCAGGCCCTCGGCGTGGACAGCAAAGTCGGAAACCTTGTCACGGGGCCCCACACGGCTACCACCAGGAATGGGCAGGACTGGCTTTTTTGAGACAGGGTCTTGCAGTGTTGTCCAGGCTGGCCTTGAACTCACAGTGATCCTCCTGCCTCAGCCTCCGGAGTGCTGGGATTACAGGTGTGTGCTGCCACACTCAGCTCCAGAAACTCCTTTTATGTGTTATTTTGAGATGGAGTCTCCCTGTGGTGCTGAATCCCCCAGGCTGGGCTCACACTCTCTGCCTCAGCCTCCGTGTGCTGGGCTTCCAGGTGTGCCATGAGAAAGCCATTCAGAGAGGCCAAGTGGCCTGGCCCAGGCGACCTCCAGTGGCCATGCTCACTTATGCAGCGCCTGCCCTTGCCGTGGCAGGAGGAGGGGCAGGAGCAGGGCCAGGAGGTGCTTCCGGGTTGACAGGAGTGTCCCTGCGTGGCCCTGTTGCTGCTGTCCCCTCACTACCATGACCGCCCCCATTTCCCCCACTTCCTCCCAGACATCGTGAGCCCTAAGATGTTCGAGGAGCTCAAGAGCCGGCTGGACAGCCTGGCGCAGGAGGTGGCCGTGCTGAAGGAGCAGCAGGCGCTACAGACAGGTGAGCGAGTGTGCAGCCCACAGCGGGTGGGTTGTGGCATGCGTGTCCCGGTGCTCTGTCACCTGGGTACAGTCTCCCGGACTCTCCCGGAAGTTGTCCCTGCAGCCCGGGGCAGGGGAGGGCTCAGACTTGTTGTGCAGGCCTCACGGTGGCCCAAGTGGGATTTCTGGCCCCTTTTATTTTTTACTTATTTCTGGGACGGAAACCAGGCCCCTCACACTGAGCTGCATCCAGCCCTTTTTAAATTTATCTTTTAGTTTGAGGCAGAGTTGGGCTAAGTCAAAGCCCAAGGACACAGGGCTGGGCCTGCTGTCCCTAGCTCTCATCTCTCCCATCCCCTGTCCAGCCACACCTGCCACGTGGGTCACGGTGGGCCAGAGCTGAGTAGGCAGGGAGCAGCACACAGCCAGGCACCTTGCCTGCCCAGAGCATGGGCTCCAGAAGGTGGGGCTCTCTGGACGGGGCTCCAAGTCTGAGGGCACTGCTGGGCCAGGCGCGCGCGCACACACACACACACACGCACACACACACACACACACACACACCATCTCCCTGACCCCACCTCCTCCTCCCTGCCCAGGTCCTCCTGGCCTCTTCCATCCTCAGCCCCTCCTCCCCGTCCCACCTTCCAACCCTGGGAGAAGCACCCTGGGAAGAGGCTCCAGTGCTGGGCAGGATGCCGGGGCGCCTGGGCAGGGCCCCCGGGTCTGGGCTCCTGGCTCGGCCCCACTCTGAGCTGATCTTAGGGAGGGGAGGCGGGAGCCGCCCTGCCAAGGGGCGAAGATGGCAGGGCTGGGCAGTGTCCAGCCACGGCGGTGCCTGAGATGAGCTCCAGGCGGCGGCAGGGAGCAGAGGGGCCTATGGAAGCCTCCTGTGGGTGCGGACGCCTCTACCCTGGCCACCCTGGGAGGAGGTGGCCTTGGCCGGGTGCCCTGGAGACCCATCCCTGTCCCCCCGCAGCATGCCTGTAGGGTACACCCAGCTGCACCTTGCATGGCCACTTCGCTCTGCCCCCGCAGTGCGCCTGAAGGGCATGACCTTGCTGGGTGCCCCGGTGACCCCGTCCCCCCGTCCCGCCCCCGTCCCCGCAGTGTGCCTCAAGGGCGCCAAGGTGCACCTCAAGTGCTTCCTGGCCGTGGCGCAGGCGCGCGCCTTCCACGCGGCGGGCGAGGACTGCATCGCGCGCGGGGGCACCCTGGCGGCGCCGCGCTCGGAGGCGGAGAACGAGGCGCTGCGCGAGTACGCGGCGCGCAGCCTGGGCGCGGCGGCCGAGCTGTGGCTGGGGCTGCACGACCTGCGCTCCGAGGGCTCCTGGGTGGACGCGAGCGGCGCGCCCGCCGCCTTCGAGCACTGGGAGACGGAGATCACGGCGCAGCCCGACGGCGGCGCGGCCGAGAACTGCGCGGCCATGGCCGGGGCGGCGCAGGGGCGCTGGTTCGACCGGCGCTGCCGGGACGCGCTGCCCTACGTGTGCCAGTTCGCCATCGTGTAGGGGCCGCGGCGGGGACCCGGGGGAGGGGCCGGGGCGGGCGGGAGACCTTGTCACGTCGGGTCCCCTCGTGTTCCCTTTGCAAATAAAGTCGGTGCCACTCGGAGGAGAGCCACTGCGGTCTGTGGTCTGTCCGGGCGCGCGGGGCGGGTGTGGCGGGTGGTGCAGGAGCCCGGGCCCAAGAGCAGGGCGGGGAGGAGCAGCAGCTAGCAAAGCAGGGCGGAGGAGAGGGCAAGGAAAAGAGGTGAGGGAAGCAGAGAACCCTGGCCTGCTGTCTTCTTTGTTTTTTGTAACTTTAAACATTTTTTCTTTTCTGTTTGTATGTATGTATGTGAGACAGAGTAGCCCAGGCTGGCCTCGAACTCTCGGCGATCCTCCTAACTCAGCCTCCTGAGTGCTGGGATCACAGGCATGCGCCACCACGCCTGCCCTGGCCGACTTTTTATTTTCATGTAATTTCAGACTTCTAGAAAAGCTGCAAGAACTTCTGATTCTCCAAGTATTAACATTTCCTTCTGCTTGCTTTAACTTTGTTACTTTTGGCAGTGAACGCAGATCGGAGGCCCCTTTATTCTACGTGCTCAGGGTTTCCTGAAGACAAAATCTCTTCTGAAGCACAGTGCAGTTCTGGAAACCAGGATAAGTGGCAGTTGTCTTTAGCCAGGTCACAGCCGTGTGCACGTTTTCAGGCTGCCTCCAATAGCATCTACTTCCACCTGTTGGGGTCCGGCATGTCCCCTTTCCCGAGGAGTGGGGCCCCCATTCTCCTCCTTCTCCTCCTGGGGACCCGTTTCTGGGGTGCATTACTGAGCTTCAGCCTGCAGTGGTGGGTGAAGTGCAGGGTGCAGGGCTGCCCACAGGAGATTTGCACACCATCTCTGGGGCCAGTAGAACAGGCACCAACCAAGCGCACCAGTCTCCCCTCCCTCGCACCCAGGAAGTCTTGGTGGGCGTCGCTGCCTGCCAGAGAGGAGTGTGTTATGGAGCCCACCATGCTGCAGGCACTTGAAATATGTGGTCCAGTTTAATTTTGCTCCCTCAGGGTGAGACTGTCATTATCACCCTGAGGAGGTCGGAGCTCTGGGAAGCTGTGACTTTCCTTTGTCACACAGCAGAGCCAGCATTGAACCCAGGCCTGATCCTGACCCGGCCTCAACACCATCCTCGATTGCACCTGCCTGGCCTGGCCTCCTGCAGGAAGTGTCCCTTGTCCTGTCAGCCACGCCCACCACCCACTGTGGGCTTGACGGCCTTTCTCCCTGGTGTCTTTGATTGCATCTTTGCCTTTGGTGATGAACTGGTGTATGCTGCGGCCTGCTGGGCAGCTGGCCACAGACTTCCTAGGGCACGCAGCAAGGTGGCTTTACAGCAGGTGGCAGCATGGGCAAAGGAATTCAGACTTTTAACAGCCTTGAATACACTTGCATTTAGGACATTGTGCTTCAAACTGGGTGTGCCAGTCCTCCAGTGCCAGTCTTGTGGGGTTTTTTTAAATTTATTTATTTATTTTTTGAGACAGAGTCTGCTATGTACAGTAGTTCAGGCTAGCCTTGAACTCATGGGAATCTTCCTGCCTCAGCTTCCTGAGTGCTGCGATTATGGCCATGCGCCACCGTGTCCAGCATGTTTTTTTAGGTTGGGTCTTGCTGCATGGCCCAGATTGGCCTCAAGCTCCTGGGCTCAAGGGAGCCTCCCACCTCAGCCTCTGGGTGATCTTGTCTTTATTTTACATTTTGCCATTTTTGTTTGTTGTGGATTTTTTGGGGCATTAATTTTGATTTTTAAAAAACACTGTGTTCGAATATTATTTATTTTGTTTACCCAATTTTTTTGGTTTGGTTTTGTGTTTTTTGTGGTACTGGGGATTGAACCCAGGGGTGCTCTACCACTTCAGCTAAATCCCCAGTCCCCCTTTTTATTTAGCAAGAGACAGACTCTTGCTAAATTGCCCAAGCTGGGCCTGAGCTTGTGATCCACTTGCCTCAGTCTCCTAGAGTGCTGGGGTCACAGGCATGCAGAGGCCTCCTCTCCTGTCTCCCGCTCAATCACCTTCACCCGTCTCCGGGAGGGAAAGGCTGGCAAATAAGGAAGCCAAATAGGGGACAGTTGGGGATTCTGGTGTAGGAGATGGGCAAGGAAGACCAGTGAGCTGCCCCTTTTACAGGTCTAGTAGGTTGCAGCTCTTTGCTTCCAGAGCTTCAGAGAAAAGTGTGGCCACGTCGTCAGCTGATAGACCACACGAAATCGTTTCTAGTGCTTAAGCATCTTTGATCTCCGCCTTAAAGGTCAAGTGTTAGGTGGCAACACTACAAGAAAACTTCTTTCAGTCGCTCCCCTACTCATCAGAGCAACTTCATATTTTTACAACCCTAAAAGATGAACAGTAGCAATGATTTTGATGTTGACTCCTGCTTTATTCTATGACTTTGTGAACCATTATTTTATTTTGTTTATTTGGTTTTTTTGAGCCAGAGTCTCACTATGTAGCCCAGGCTGGCCTTGAACTTGCAGTGATCCTCCTGCCCCAGTCTCCCGAGTGCTGGGATTACAGGTGTGCGACACCATGCTTGCTATCAACCACTTTTTAAAGCCCTTATTCATCTGATTAAGAAAATTATGTTTAGTTATATTTACAAAAACACATAATAGGTCTGTGATCTTTGGATGAGATTCTCTTTTTTTTTTTTTTTTTTTGGTGCAGGGGATCAAACTCAGAACTCAGGGCCTTGCCCTTGCTAGGCAGGCACTCTACCACTGAGCTAAACCCCCAATTCCATGATCTTTGGATGAACAGTGGGCTAACAGCATGTGTTGGCTTTCCATTCCTGTGACAAAATACGTGAGACAAAGCTACAAGGAGGAAAGGTTGAGGCTCGCTCACAGTTTCAGAGGTTTCAGTCCATGGTTGGGGCCCCATCACCTTTGGGCCTGTGGTGGACCAGACAGCAGGGTGGGGGCACAGAAGAAAATGCTTACCCCATGGCGGCCGGGAAGCAAAAAGAACAAAGTGAAGAGCTGGGGTCCCCAAGATCACGCCCCCAGGGAGCCAGCTGTGCCCCAAACCTGAGCCGTGGTGCATGGCTCTCAGCCGAGAGTCTGACAGTCACCAGGGCCCGGGGTTCTGCCCCCCACAGGGGTCTCTGAGCCCTCTCCCTTCTCCAGTCCTGCTGCTGCTGGGCCCCTCTGCTGCCCGAGCCACTGCCAGGCACACGCCTCCCGTCCTCCCTGCCTGATGTGTCTCCACCACCTCGACTACGCCTGGACCGCGGAACCACTCTCGCGTGGAAAGAGGGCTCCTTCAAGATTTGCGGCTGGCCCTGCCGCGTACGTGCACACCTGTCCTTTCTCTGCCTCAAAGACATTGGTCTCTGGGGCCTCCCTGGGCCTTAGACCTCCAGGCAGAAATTCTTCTTTTGCTTTCAGCTTTGTAAGAGAAAATGGGGATCTATTTATTTATCATCTGTCACCTATCATCTATCAATATCTATCTATCTATCATCTATCATCTACATCTATCTACTATCTTTTTTTTTTTTTGGTGCCGGGGATCGAACTTGGAGCCTTGTGTTTGTGAGGCAAGCACTCTAATCACTGAGCTAAATCCCCAGCCCCCTATCTAACTATCTCTCTCTATCTCTCTCATCTCTCTATCAGTCTTGCAGTGCTGGGGATCAAACCCAGGGCCTCATACTTGCTAGGCAAGAAAACGGGAATATTAATAAAAATGAGAGCAATGCTTATGCTGACCGAAGCCCTGCATGGCGAAATGGCCTCATTTGATATCCACGAGTCTGGAAGAAGTTATTCCTGGACTTATTTCGTAACCGAAACAAGCGAGGGCGAAGGCAGCTTTGGGGGATGCTGGGCCCAGCCTGCTGGCTCTGGGACCCACGCAGTGCCAGCTGTGGTCCTGGAGAAATGGTCTGTAGGGCTGGGCGTGGCTGCGTCTGTGCCTTGGGTGTGGGGTGCAGGGAGAGCATGTGTGTCCCCGTGCGAGGCCTCGGGTCAGACCCTGCTTCACCGCCTTCCGCGGCTGCTCACTTGTGAGCGTGGCTCATGAATCTTCTGGCTGAGAATCGTGGCCCAACCTGAAAAACGACGCGCGCTTCCTCCCGAGGGTGCTGTGGTTTCGTGCTCAGCGAGGATTCAGCCAGGCCAGCGGGAGGAGACACCGCTTAGGGTCCACGCAGGCTTCACTGGGGCGCAGGGAGGTGGCGTGGGCAGCCAGGGCTCACAGCATCGCTTTCTCAGTAGGAAGCAGCTTTGTGCAAACCGCTTCCCAAACGGCCCCCTAGCAGGTGCCAAGAGTGGAGACGCTGCAGTCCCCACCAGCAGGACTCTGGGCCTCCTGTGAAGTAAGGAGCTGGTGGGATGAGGTTGGTTCGCCCGGGGGGGGGCTCTCCCACATGTGATGGTTGAAACAGAAGTGGTTGAAGTGGTGGGACAGCGTCTCCCGGATGGGGACAGCAGGCTGAACCGCAGGGTCCAAGCAAGGTGGGAAGCCAGAGATCGCCGTATCTCTGGGTGCCCTTCACCAGGAGCTCTTGCACCAGGCTTTGGGTGTTTAGTGCTAGTGACAATATTCAATTTCAAATTATACTGCAAAGCTGTAGTAACAAAAGCAGCACAGCGCTGGCAAAAGATAGTCGCATAGACGACGGGACAGGACGGGGGCGCCGACACAAACCCATTCACTGCAGCTATCTGCTTCTGGACAGAGGCTTTAAGAACATGAACTGGAGAAAAGACAGCCTCTCTAACAAGTGGAAACTGGAGAGCCACTTGCGGAAGATGGAAACTAGATCCTGATCTCTCACCCAGTGCAAAGATCAGTTCAAAATCAGTCAGGACCCAAAACTTTGAAACTGCTAAGAGAAAACACTGGAAAATACCTGAAGCCATGGGCACGAAGACCTCCTTCCTTCCTTCCTTCCTTCCTTTTTTTGTTGAGACTGGGTCTTGCTATGTAGCCCAGGCTGGCCTTGAACTTGCAGTGATCCTCCTGCCTCAGCCTCCAGAGTGCTGGGATTACAGATGTGCGACACCACACCTGGCAGAGACTTCCCGAATACAACTCCAGTAGCCCAGGAAATGATGGCAAGAATGAAGGACTGGGACTACATCAAATAAGAAGTTTCTTCACAAGGGAAACAACCAACAGAGCGAAGAGACAGCAACAGAATGGGAGAAAGTCTTCACCTGCTACTCTTCCGACAGAGGATTAATGCCTAGAATACATAAAGAACCCAAAGAACTTAACAGCAAAAAATCAAATAGCTCAGTCAACAGATGGGTAGATGAATGAACAGCCACTTCTCAAAAGGAGAAGCACAAATGGTCCATAAATGTGTAAAAAAGTTCGCCCTCTTTAGCCACTAAAGAAATGCAAGTGGAAATGGACTGAGGGTCCACCTCACCCCGCTGTGGAGCAACTCTCATCAAGAACGAAAAATATGGTCAATGCCAGTGAGGACATGGGGAAAGGAGCTCCTTACCCAGCCGGTGGCAATGTAAATAGTGCGGCATTATTGGCAATCTGTGTGGAGCTTCCTCAGAAATCTAAACAGAGAGCTACATTTGACCCAGCTGTGCACTCCTGGGTGTGCACTCTCAGGAATCCGAGTCAGCCCTCGGAGGAGCCCTGCATCTTGTGTTTATAGCGGCACAGTCCACAACAGTCAAGGTGTGGAACCAGCCTTGGCGGCATCCGCAGACAAGCAGACAGAGCAATGTGGCTGAACGAGCTGTCATTTTCCTGTGGGTGGGTCCCTCTTTCCTAAGACCCCAAGTGGAACCTCCTACAGATTCACACATTCCACAGATTTCCACTGTCAAAAGCATATTCCTAGCACCAAACTGTAGCGTATTTCCCTCTGTCTTGAGGGCCTGCACTCTATTTCTTTGTGTGTGTACTTTAAAATTTTTGCCTAATAAATGCCCCTTAGGCCTCTTTTATTTATTTATTTTTTACCAAGAACGTGTCTTGGTACATTGTATACATAGTGATCACATTCATCATAGTTAATTTGTACCTACATCTAGAATACATAAAGAACTCAAAAAAAATCAGACCCCTTATGACTCTTAAAAAAAAAAAAAGAATGTTCATAGCAACACAATTTGTAATAGCTAAGTCTTGGAAACAACCTAAATGCCCAACAACCAACGAGTGGCTGAAGAAGATGTGGTTTTTCTACACAATGGAGTACTACACTGCCATAAAAAAGGATAAACTAGAGTCATTCATATATAAATGGATGTTTCTTGAGAACATACTCTTAAGTGAAATAAATCGGACAC
>PVJO010002292.1:0-62998 GCA_004026905.1 Hystrix cristata
ACACACACACACACACACACACACACACACACACACACACACACACACACATGCACGCACTTGAAAACATCTGATATGATAAAATCCTGAGTGAAATAATAGATACCAACAACAGTTCTTGGGTTTAAAAATAGAAATTTGTAAACAAGTTCATTTAATAAGCGGAGGAAATAGAAGAGGGGGGAAGCAAATAGGAAGAGAAAGAAAGGGCAAGAAGGGGAATGAGAGAGAGAGAAATAGGAAATAAAAAAAAACAGGAAACTAAAACTACAAATTAAAAAGCAACTCAACATTTATAGAGGAATAATAGTCAAAATTTAGAATTAAGGAAAACAGAGAATTTTCCAGGAAAAGATCATTTGTTTCAAGTAGAAGCAGAAACTCGAAGTAGACTGATAAGCATGAGATTAATGAATTAATCAGACTGACCCCGAAGCAGGCATAAAACACAAGAGATGCTTTCTAAATTCAAAAACAGGCTTTCTAAATTCAAGAGAATAAACAGCATGACATCATATTCATATTTTGGGTTTATAAGCACCTCTTACCCCCAACCAAAGAAAAAGGAAGAGGGAGGGAGAGAGGGAAAGAAGGAAGGAAGGGAGGAAGGAAGGGAGGGAGAGAAGAAAATTAAAAAGAAATGTTAGCACTCAATTCCTTGTGTTAGAGATAATGTAAAAGGCTCCAAGTGGCCTAAACTGGGTTAATTTGAACATCAAAAAGAATAATTGTAATTGATTATATCATACTGAGTAAGTAAAAATCTATAGTAACACAGCGATTCCCTTTCCCCAAAAGAAGAGAGAGATTTTCACAGAAGAATGACCGCTAATACTTGGAGGGGGAATTATTCAATCGGAAAGTCACCATTTGGCAACCCTCAGTGCAATAACGATTCGGGGACAGATCCATTGCATGATAAAACTATTAAGTGAAAGGTGGCCTGGGAAGAGAGATTCCTTCCCATTACTGAGTATGGGGACAATTTGTACCTTTTAACGGAGGCATCTGAATATCTTCACCCTAACCACCAGGCCACCACACAGAAAGTTAAGAGACGCATCCTAAACCTCACAGGTGATAAAGAGATACGATCTATGACATGACGGCACACACTTGTAATCCCAGCACTGTGGGAGGCTGAGGCAGGAGGACTGCGATTTGATGCCAGTTTGGGCGAATCAGACAAACAGTGAGAACCTCAAAAATACAAACACAAATACATACACACGTACATACATACATACACACATATGTACGTACATACATACATACATAAAGGGTTGGGGATGTAGCTCAGCAGGAAGGCTTTGGGTTCAATCCCCAATACCACCCACCCCCAAAAATATCTAGGACACAAAGACTTCATCCGGATTGGTAAAGCAGACCCCAAGCCCTGACTTGACTGGTTTGCGGGCAGGGGACACCAGGACAGAGGCCGTGCAGAAGTCCGGAGGCAAACACTTCCCCGCGCTGGTGGGTGCGCTTCCCATCAGTGCTGACCACGATTTCCCTCATCCGGGTCCCTCCCGACTTCCTCCACCTGCATCCTCCTGCTCCCTGCGCTGGGTCATGGAAGATGCGGCCAGGCTCGGCTGAGGGGTCCAGCTCCGCACCAGGACAGACGGCAGCCTCCCTGCATGGGGCGGACGGAGGCAAAGCGAGGCCTGACCGGGCGCTGCGACCTCCCTGAAAGGCCACTCCTCGGAGTGCATCGGAGGAAAACTCCAGGCACCTCAGACTCACCAGCTCTGCTTTTGAGAACCCTTTTTATGGAAATGGTACAAGATGCAATCAATGATTTGCAAACATTGTATTCATCAATTCGATATTTCTAGATTCGACTCCGCCAACAGCAAATGTCACTCTAGGGCCCACGAACAGGTGAGTGGCTGGAGGGGCAGGGACGTCCGTCTGCCAGAGGACAGAGCTGTGCCAGCCTCATGGTTCCCAGCTGTAAAATGGAGCTAATGCTTCTTGCTGCATGAGCTTAGGAACATTAAGTAAAATTACAGTAAATAGAAAGCAAAATGCCACAATAAAGAGTCACTGCAACTTGGGCACGGTGCACACACCTGTAACCCCAGCACTGGGGAGGCTGAGCCAGACTGACTGTAGGTTCAAGTCCCTCCTGGCCAAGGCAGTGAGAGCCTGTCTCGAAAAATAAAAAGGGCTTGGGGATGTAGCTCAGTGCAAAGGCCCTGCGTTCAATCCCCATTAGCAACCACACACACACACACACACACACACACACACACACACACACACATCAATGCATCATGAATATATCCATACACATGGAATGTTATAGAAATTATTAATAGACAATTAAACTTACATATACAAGATACAGAAATAGGACGAGAAGAAAATGCAGCTGATAAATTTCTGAAAGTTCACAACTTGCCTTCATGGTGTGATTTCATTATTATAATGTATGTATGCTTACAGGAAATATGTTAACATACGAATGTTTCTTCCCTCTGCCATTGCATTACAGGTGATTGTTTTATTCTTTGTACAGTATTTTGTTTAGAAATTATCTATTTAATTGTAATCATATAAATAAGGGCCAATCTTCTCTTACAGGGTCAATTAATAAAGATTCCAGTTACGTGTGTGTGTGTGTGTGTGTGTGTGTGTGCGCGCGCACATGTGGAGTTGGGGATTGAACCCAGAGCTTTTGCACTGAGCTATACCCCTGGTCCTGGCCCTTATTATTTTTTATTTTGAGGCAGGATCTCACTAAGTTGCTGAATTGTCCAGGCTGGGCTTGAATTAGCAATCCTCCTGCCTCGGCCTCCCAGATTGCTAGGATTATAGGGGTGTACCACCAGGCCCAGCTAAAATGGCTGGTTTGCAGGATCTGCAACCTCCATCTTTATCACTCAGCTCTGCTGCAGGAACACAAAGTAGCTACAGATGCTATGGAAATGACCGACATTTTAGTAAAATCATGTCTACAGATAAGACCAGGCAACCCTAGTTTGCTGACCCAGGTTTTAATGCAATGATATATTTTTAAAATAAAAATGTAAAGAAGGTATGGGGAAAATCAAAGAGAGAGAATTTCCCTAGTGATGAGGCAGAAATATAAAAGGTGAGGAAGACATGCAAGATGCTTTTTTGACAAAAGAAATTAGAACTACAAAAGAAGACAAAGTGCAAGCCCTCAGACTACAAGAAGGAAACTTGAGCGAGTGAGGTTTTGTTCAAATAAGCAAGTGGTAGAGCAAGCTGGGTGTGATGGGACACACTTATCCCAGCACTCTGGGAGGCTAAGGCAGGAGGACCGTAAGTTCCAGCCCAGCATGGGCAACCTGGAGATTCAGTGAGATGCTGTCTCAAAATAAAAATAAATGAATGAAAGGAAAGGGGGAGGAGGGAAGGAAGAAGAAAGTGTAGAGCAAACTAGATGCATACCTGTGGTCTAAAAGGAGGACGTCCGAAAGCTTTTGGACCACTTCTCTCGGAGGGCTGAGGTGACTGGAGGTTCTCAAGAGAGTGCAAAGCTGACTGTACAGCAGGGCCTCCCAGAGGGAGCTGGGACCTGGGAGGCTACAGTCGCACCTCTCAGCCCGGGACAGGACGGGTGCTCCCAGCTCGTGCACTGAGACCTGTCCAGCATCCTGGCCTCCTGCCTCTGCCCGGGGTGCCCTGGCACGCTAATGTCCTCTCTTTGGACTAATTCTGAATATTAGAAAATACTACATGTGATTGAGTCAAAAATCTTCTACCCAGTGGTTTTTATTCTTGACTCAAAACAAGCGCTGCTGAGCATCTCTGCCACTTTTTGGTTTAGCGATCGGAATCCCCAATGTTGGTCCTTCGTTTCATTCCATAGAAATCCTACTATGGGTTGGATCCCTCCGCCCTGTTGAAATCCTAACCCCTAGTGTCATGATCTTCGGAGTAGGGGTCTTTGAGAGGTAATTAGATCACAATGGCAAAGCCCTCCTTAGTGCCACTAGGGCCCATATAAGAGACCCAGAAGCTGAGTGTGATGGGTCGCACCTGTAATCCTAGCGTTCTGCAAGGCAGAGGCAGGACGATCGCAGGTCCAAGCCCAGTCTGGGCAACTTAGTGACTCAGCAAGACCCTGTGTCAAAAAGTAAAGAAGGGCTGGGGGTGCTGCTCAGTGCAAAGGTCCTGGGTTCAATAACCAATATGAAACAGAGAGAGAGAGAGAGAGAGAGAGAGAGAGAGAGAGAGAGAGAGAGAGAGCGCGAGTGCGCGAGCGCTCTCCAGCCTTCTTCCCACCCTGCAAGGCTGCAAGGTGAAGTGTGCTTTCTGGTACCTGCTGCCCTCACCTGGAACTTCCAAGTCTCCAGAACCATGAATAATAAGCCACCCAGTGTGTGGTACCCTTCTGTAGCAGCTGGAACAGACTAAGACATCCTGAAAGCACAGCTTTTCTAATTTAGAGGCTTCCAACTGTGTCTAGTTGGTTCACCTAGTATTGGAAAATTATTAAATCAAATAGGCAAAAACATCTTAAAATTTCTCCTAAAAAAATCCAGTCTTGTGGTGTTCTTAGAGAAAAATGTGAAGACTCAGCAAGCTGCCGAAGCTAAGTAGCAGCCAGCAGGAGCCGGGCCACCAGCCACCCACCCAACAGTGCAAGTCTGGGCCCCTTGCTCCCTTAGGCCACCTCTCCGGGCCCAGGGACATCAGAGCTTCCTGCTCTACCCAACGCTGAGCTCGCAAAGCAGGCCGCCCGCATGCAGCCAGGAGGCCACCACAGGATGCTGTCTGAGGTGGAGCAGATACAAGTCCTGCGACCCAGGGAGACAGCTGCGCTGGAGCTCCACCGTTTGGGAAAAGAGCGAGTAAATGACACTCAGCTTAGCTTCCTCACCCAGCCTGCATTCTACGAATCTATAAAAGGCTTAGCTAATTTCCGAATCTCACTGAGCTCATCGCCTGAAAAATGCCTGAAATCATGAGTCCCACCTGCTAATAGCACTTGGCAAAAAAAAAGAAAAAAAAACAGATTTGAAAAATAAAATATCTGGATCCCTCAAAAGCCGTTTGCAAATTCATGCTGAGATGTGAGCAGTGGGAAAAACAAAGCCACTCACTCTCTTTTGCCTGTGAAATGAAATTTCCAAGCCGAGAGTGCTAATCATTAAGAAAAATTCCCACCACGAAGTTTAACGTTTCTATTTTTAAAAGCTGCGTGGAGTGCAATGTGGAGAGAGGCAATGAGCATGTGAAGGAGGGTCAGGAGACAGAAAAAAGCCTCCTGCAGCCTTCATGCCCTTCTCCCAGCGGCGCCCAGGCCCAGCCCCCCACACCTGTAGACAGAGTTTCCGTCCATTTCACTTGTCTTCCCAGAAATCCTCCACCGTCTCTGCGTGCCCCACATGTTTCATACTGGCCTTCCTCCAGCAAACCGCGTTCAGGAGATAGAAGCCATTTAACTCAGAGGACGCAGGGCTCTGGATAGGAGGCCCGGTCTTCTCGCTCCATCCTCAACCCAAAGCGCACCGCACCGGAGGGCTGTGGGACCCCTAGACCCCGGCACCAGGCGGGCCTGCCTGCTAGCGGCGGGCGCCCTGCCGGCCCTCTGGCTTTGCCTCTGGGTCCTGAGCAGGCGGAACTGAAGGAGTGTGAGTTTCCGGCAAGGTTTAACCACACGAGGTCCTTCGACGCAGCTGTTCAATTCCCCGGGGGATATTTCTAAGCTTCTCTGGATCACTCGGAAAAGGGACATTTGTAGCAAAGTGTCAAGTTCTACAGAAGGGACGTGCAGCTAAGGGAACCTGTGACTCGGGCCTAAGGTACTGAAGGTCACAATCAGTCTTGGTAAAATTGATTTAATCGGAGACCATCCCAAAGATTTCTAGGCCACTGACAAGGGCGATGTTCTGCTTAATGACCAAATTGTGAGTCGCTCTTCGGGACGCAGTGTTGTAAATTCTCAGGATCTCATTCTGAGCTCTGCGAAGACCAGAAATGCGGCTGCAGAAACATTCATCATGGAAACAGGTCCCAGCCCATGATAGATGCACCATAAATCATGTGGAAAATAAAATAATCACCCTTAAAGGCCGCCACATCTTCAAATTTGCTTCCCAAATTAGACATTTCTTCACTGCATGGATTTTAATCTGCTTTGTTTTCAGACTTTTTCACACTAAACTGTATAAGTAGGTTTTTGTCGAAGTGGGGAAAAAAATCCCACGCATAAAAAGCGTAAGTGCTACTCATATAATAGATGCTCAGGAGATGTTTTCTGAAGGAATAAATAATGGGAAGGTCCTTGAAAATAATTAACTCAGAAATTTTTTAAATAGTCAGATGGAATGGTGCACGCTTGTCATTGTAGCACTCTGACAGGCTGAGGCAGGGTAATCACAAATTCAAGCCCAGCCGGGGTAACTTGGTGACTTAGTGAGACCCCGATCCAAAATAAAAAATAGAAAGGGCCAGTGATGTAGCTCTGTGTAAAGGCCCTGGGTCCCAAACCCCAAAACCTAAAAGACAGCATGTATTTATATATTGTACATGCCCATGTTTCTACATAGTATTTGAGTATAGATACACATGCATGTGTACATATAATAAATTCTTCTTTTGGTTTGTGATTCCAGGAGTCCCTTGATTAATTTTCTCTTAGAAGCTGGAGGCCTCACCAACTTTGTGTGTGTGTGTGTGTGTGTGTGTGTGTGTGTGTAGTGGTATTTTCTCTCTCTCTCTAGAGAAAAAGATGAAAATAACAATGTGAGAATTTCACTCTTTTCCCCAAAGATGTCATGCCATGATTGGAATGTATGGTTCTAAGAAAGATAAACTTTATTTCATTGCAACAAAATGACAGAAAATGCCTGCAAAGTTCCTACAAGAGAGAGCTCATCAAAAATTGTGCTAGCTCGCTATTGAACGTTGTTATTAAGGAAGAAGGCAACATCAGCAATAAAAGGTCCTGTTGAAATTACAACCAGATAACTTCGATGCTGCCAATTGATTCTGCCCTTAGGGAGGCTCCAAGAGGCATTGACCACTCGCTCACCCTTCCACATCGACACAGGTTTAAGCAGAATCCCTGATGGCCAACCATGCAAGGCCAAGGGGCCCAGGTGTGCCGAGGTTTAGAAAGAATGGAGAAGTCACATCTTCTTCTGGCTGTCTGGATCCTCAGAGATCCTTAAGTTTCTGCTCTGTTGCTTCTTTTCAGAAGATACTGAAATCAGGCTGGGTTCAAAGAAAGAGTCCCTCAGATAGCGTGACATTGGAAAGCATTATCTTGGAAAAGGTTCTGAGCAATCTTCATTCAGGCCTGACACTGTTCAGGACTGGAGAACAGGGGAAACATAGGACACACTCTGCAGAAAAACAAGCTTCCACCTCTTAACTCGGTGACCTGGGGAAAGCCTCCCCAGTCCTCAAGTTTGATCATGCATGTATCCGGGGTAGTAGACATTTAAGACGCCAAGTATACACTTCATCCAGTCTTTAAATAATTACTGAGCCCAGAGTACTGTTCTTGACACTTAGGAGGATGGACAGATAAAGAAAAATCCCTGCTTGTGGAAATTATCTTTTCTAGCTTCCTAGGGCAGCAGGGCTGCTCCTTTAGCTTTCCTTCACTTCCTCTCCCTTCGCATTTACACTTCTCCCCAGTCCTTTCATTGAAGAGAAATGCCACCTAGATGGTCAAGATTTTGACTGCTAAATCTTGCTTTAGTTTCAGAGAACTGAGAACCATTGCGATGTCCATGCTGAGTCTTTAGTTATGTCTAAAAGTAGCCATAGGAGCTACCCTCTTCCCCTGAAAATAAGACCTAGCTGGAAAATAATCAGCTTTGGAAACTAGAGATCAAAAACTCCAGCCTCAATCAGCCCGTCCTTGCCTTACCTGCCATCACTGTTCTCTTGCTTGGTGGCTACTCTGTGAGGTGGGTAAGGCAAGGACAGGCTGATTGAGGCTGGAGTTTTTGATCTCTAGTTTCCAAAGCTGATTATCTTCCAGCCAGGTCTTATTTGTGAGGAAACACAGTAGTCCCAGGAGTTCAAGGTCCATTGTAACTTTCTGGAAAAGAAGAAAAAAGGAAAAACACTCTCTGGATGATGAAGATCCTGCCTGGCATGTAGCCTTCTTGCTTGCTGCTCCTTTCCCTCCCTACGAAATTTCTTTGTACAGCTGAACTCCTGAGATGGAGCTTTGAGGAGCAGCCCCTCTATCTTCTCAAGATTGCTGGCCTTCAAATAAACCTGATTCCTTAGTACCAACTCTCATCTCCTGATACGGGGATTGGCCTTTGAGTGGTGGGCAGCCCTGACCTTTGATTGCAATAACATTAGTTGACTTTACGGTATAAACTTTGTGAACGCATTCACACAAATGACATTCTGCAAGCGAAAAAATGCAGACCCTCACAACACTTGGGTTGTTCTCTGAGTCACTCATTAACTCTCAGGGGCAGATACTGGGAACCCTAAAATAAATGCAACACAATCCTGAATCTTGAGGCGACTGTCACTAGTAGAGACTCAAGAGAGGGGAGTTAGCAGTGAGCACCTAATGATATACCTGCCACTGGGTACTCTGTGGGAGGAGAGAGAAATCATATTCTAAAGGGAAACTGCATGGTGACTTCTCCAGGAGATGAGAATTAAGGCACAATTTTGAAATGAGTAGATTTAGAGGGGTGGGGAGACCACTAGGAGTAGAAAACAGCATACAGAAAAACATAATGATAAAAAAGCATAGAGCAGGTTTGGAAAAATGTAAAGAAAAAATATCCAAGTGACTGTAGCAGGGGACAGAAGGGGAAAATGGGGACATGGACTGGCCACAGCCTGCAGGCTACGGTGCCAGCCCAGGGAGCTAGCTCTTTAATGTGTAGAACGGCCACTCTGGCAGATTCTGACCACAGGAGTGACATGTTCAAGATGACAGAGTCAGTGTGGCCTAGAGAGAGCAGAAACCAGAGGGCAAAGAGCAGCTTTTATGAAGTCTTGGCAACAAGAAGGACAGTAAATAAGTGACTCAATTCAACAATAATTGAGTGAGTGATCACTATTGCTGGGTGCCGAGGAGGAAGTAAAGATCAAGCTAGCTGCTTTCTTTAATGGCTAGAGAATGCCAGGCAGGAGAAAAACACAGAGGTTCAGTACCCACAAAATGTCTAGGCAGCAAGGATGACTCCTCAGCTATCACCTTGTAGGGGATGGTGAAATAGTGTGTAGAAAAGGAAAAGCATTTCCTCAAAGGATCCAGAGACTTGGAAATATTGTCAGACTAGAATCCAGAAGATTTTAGCTGGATTTTATCTGGTGTAAAATGGAGTCAGAGAACATTCTGAGACTGAGTTTCAGTTAAGGAGGGCCCCGTCATACGAGCTGGTCAGTCAGCAAACATCTCGTGCAGTATCTGCCATGTTCCAGGTGCTGTTCCAGGCACGGGGTAAACAGGTCCCCAGTGGCATTTATAAGTTAGAAGGCATCTTAGTTGGCTTTCCCGTTGCTGGGACACAATACCTGACATTCACAACTTAAAGAGGAGAGGTTTAATTTAGCTCATGCTTTAAGGGGAGTCAGTCCATGGTCAGCTGGCTCTAAGGCAGAAACATCCTGGCAGAAGGGCCCAGCAAGGAAAGCTGCTTACTACAGCAGCCATGAAGCAAAGAGAAAAGAGAGAAGCGGAGAGGGAGATACAGTCCTCCAGGCCATGTCCCCAGTGACCCACCTCCATCCAGGCCCCACCTCCTAATAGCACATTGAGCTATGAACCCTGCAGTGCTGCAGTCAACCGATGGGGATAGCACCCTACAATCTACTCCCTTCCAAAAGCCCCGCCTCTGAACACAGGAGACTTCTGGGGGCATTCTAGATGTAAACTGTTACAGAAGGAGAGATAAACAGCAAGTACATAAGCAATAAAATAAGCAACAAATCATGTGATGCTAAGTGGTGTGAAGAGAAAGAAAACATTATAAATGGATGATGAAGGAAAACCTCTCTGAAGGTACCTCACTGGGACCTGGGAGACAATTGCTCCAGGTCAAGAGAAAAGCCAAGGTGACAGTGTGCCTGACACATTCTAGGAAAAGGCAGGACATGGGTCCAGTGAGCCAGGGGACAGCAGATGCAGAGCCCTGCAGGCCAAAGAAGGAGTCCGGGTTTCATTCTGAGGAAGAAAACATCATTGGGAGGTTGTGGGCTGAGAAGTAACACAACCCACACTCCAGGAGGACGGAGATTTGCGACTGTTTTGTGTCTTGTTTCTGCCATATTACTGCAGTTAAACCCGTGCCTGGAGCCCAGCAGATGTTCAGTGAGTACCGAAGGAGTGAATGAATGATACGACGCGACTTACATATTCAAGAGCACATTTGGGCTGCTGTGTAGGAACAGAATGCAGATGGGCGAGGAACGCAGGGAAGCAGGGAGGGGAGCTCCCGGTGGTACAGACAGGAGCAGTCATGCTGGATGGAGCAGCTGGAAGGAAGCGAGAGAGATTTGCTGAACGTTAGATACAGGTGAGAGAAGGGAGTCAGGAGGACCTGTGGGAATTTGGCCTGAGCTACTGGGTGGACAGAGTTGCGCTTCCGGAGAGAGACAGAGAACGCCGGAGGAGACGCGGGTCTGGGGAGTCCCAATTTGCCGATGTATTTTTGCACATGTTCATTTTAAGATTACGTGGCATTCAAGGGAAGGTACTAGGTGGATGTCTATTAAAGTCTGGAGCTCTGGGAATGAGTCAGGACTGGGGAAAAATTGAGGCTCATCAGCATGAAGACCTTCTCCAAACCAAGAGAAGGAATACAGGTAAGAAAGAAGAGGCCTGACAGCCAAGCCCTGGGGACTCCCATCAGCTAGTGGACAAAGTGCAGAAGAGGCCAGTAGGGGTTAAATTTCAGGGGGCATCCAGAAAGCCTGAGAAAGAAGATCCAGAGAGCCAGCAGGAAGGCCGGGGAAGTTGTGTCCTTCAGGAAGCCTGGAGCTTTGGCTTTTGTCCATCAAAGGGCAGAGGTCACTGGGGACCACCATGAGAACAGTGGAAGGAGGCGGGAGAGGCACCAGAGCCCCATAGGCGGCTCTCAGGAAAGGCAGAGGAGCGACGAGGCAGAAGAACAGAAGTGGCTTTGGATGAACTGGCGAGAGTTTTGTTTCATAATTCACACATAAATTACACGTATAGTTTGTATAAACCGAACCTTACACAACAAAAGCATCTTTGGAGGCTAAGATGGGGAGACTGAAGAAAGCCAGTGAGATAACTTTTGGCAAGCATATTCTATAAAAGAGAAAAGAAAACTGATCGCGGGGGAAGTGAAGTCAGGGGAGAGACTGGAAAACATGTAACATATTTCAGTCCATCTGAACGCCACGCGTTTCCTCGTCATTGTCCCCTTTACACACACGGTCTGCACCCCGTTGTGGGCTATGAAGGGGATGTGAAACAATACCAAGGAGACGAGAAAGGGAGAAATAATATGGACAAAACCCTCAAACTACTTTTTCCTCAATTTCCAAAAGCAGATTCCTACAAAAGTAACTTGTGATCAAAACAGAGGAAGAAAACTTAAGTCGTTTTAAGTTCCGATGGTAAAAGGAATCATGACTAATGGTAAAGGAAAAAAAGAAGTCCTTTTGAGGATAAAAATCTATTGATTGTGTCCCTATCTGTGTGACACAGGAAGGGAAGACGATGCTAATGGATCCCATCAGCCCTGCGACAGCACTACAGCAAGGTCTTGTACGTGTAATTCCAGCCTCTCTATCCTTTCTCCCTCTCAAGCTGAACTGTTGACTTTTAATAATGTAGAAGACTGAGATTTTCACCAGGTACGGTGGTGCACGCTGTAATCCCAGCACTCTAGGAGGCTGAGGCTGGGGATTGTAAGTTTAAGAACAGCCTGGGCAATTTGGCAATTTAGCAAGACTTTGAGCTTTTTGTTTCTGAAAGTGCTCTGTTTAAACTCCCAAAGAAAACGCAGGGAATAGTGGTGCGAGTTAAATAGGTGTTGATTTAAGGACAAAGTGATTGAATTACAATCCCTGGGCATGGATGTGAATTTTGATCTTTTTTTTTTTCTTTCATACACATGATATTTCCCTGACATCTGTGCAATACAAATATATCTAGAAAGTGTGAAACGAGAAACCTGCTCCACTAAATATATAAAAGGGACCCCGAGTGAAGTCTCCATGAAAGCATTCGTCATCATGGGCACAGACGGCGTCCTTTTCCAGCTCTGGCCCCTCCCCCCAGCGCCCATTTAAATTCCAGCCACTGAATTCTCCCAAAAATATCGCATGCAACAGAAGCCTGATAGCAACAGAAGAGCCCGCCCACAAGCTACAGCCTTATCTTCCAGGTCTCTAAGTACATGCAGCTCAGGGGCCACAAATCAGGGAACGTGTTCTTTCTGGACACATAATGTGGACTGCGCACGTCACCTGTGGCTATGGAAACCCAGATGACCTAGAAGTCCAGTGATCTTTGCGCTATTTTGCCAATAAGTAGTGGCATTACTGTCCTGCCCTTGTCATTTTTCCTAAGTGCCCACATCACAGAACACAGCAGCCTCTTACCAATATTCCCGTATCTGCACATGAAGCTACGGGATACACACAGTCATCACCATGCCATCTGGCCGCCTAAAGTACTGAAAGAAGACTTCAGACACAAGTGCATGGTACTTAGGTGTCAAATGGTGGCCAGAAAGTCTGGGAGAAACACACATATGCTGCGAAGTTATTAGAAGAGGAGCTCTGTCTATCTCTCGATGTCTTAACTCAGAACAGCAATGCTAACAAATAAGCCTTAGAAAACAAGACAGTCTGTGAAGCTCTGACTCCGGCCCTGGGCAAGGCAGGGTGAGATGCGTAGCAGCGTCACTCCAGGGTGTCTTAGGAATGTGGGGGGTGTTACAGGAGGGTGTGCGAGGGGGAGCGAAATAAGAAACCAAAGAGGAGTTGAAAAGGGACATTTCTGGGTGAATCTCAGGGACCACTTTTAACTACAGAAGTCAAAACACGCAGCTGGGAAACACACTCAAGGATGAGAAGAAAAGTGCTTTACTGTAGGTTTTAGGTCCTTGACTCCTGAACCCTAAACTGTACACTTTTTCACCACTGAAAAGTCACGCCCTTCTTTTCTCCTTCATTCCTCCCTTCCTTCCTCCCTCCTTTCATTTTCTCCCCCTGGTTCTGGGGATTAAACACAGGCCCCTTGCACGCCATCCAAGGGTTCTACCACTGAGCTACATCTCACCCCTTTTTAGCTTTTCATTTTGAGACAAAGTCCCACTAAGTTGCTCAGGCTGGCCTCAAACTTAGGATCCTTTTACCTCAGCCTCCCAAGTTGCTGGGACTATAGGTGCACACATGGCTCATGGCTCCTCTTTCCTTTAATATGGCAAACTCAGTTTAATAAGAAACAATTACTAGATCTATAGAAAACGGCATCGACAAAAAGCCCACAGATGGATACACAAAGCCTTAAATATTTCTACATATATTACATAATACACGTATTGCAAAGATAAATTATTGCTTATATTTTTCATTCTCTAATTGGATCACCAAAATAAAGTAACAAAAACAATCACAAAGTCACGGTGTTAGAACTGTCTGTTTCCACTCCTACTTTTTTTTTCCGATACCAGAGATGGAGCTCAGGGCCTTGTGCTTGCAAGGCAAGCACTCTAACCACTGCACTAAAGACGAGGAAATGACACTTCAGGGAGGAAAAGTGGCCGGAAGAAAGCCACACAGAATAGTTCACGCTGTAGTCTCTGAAAGTCCCTGAACAGACAACCTGCCCAGGGCTGCGATACAGAAAGGACAGGTGAGTCCTGAACTTCCTGGCATCCTGAGGGTAACCACTCTTGATTTTAGCGACAAAGGAAGCAGGCGAACGGGACAGAAGCAAGAGTGTCAAGGTCTATATGTCATACCCGTTTGTTAGTAGAGAAATCTGCCTGTCTGGGGATGCGGTCACACCAGGCTGGCCCAGGAATGGTGGGCGTGTCTGGTCTAACTGCTAGGTCATCTCGGAAGCACAGTGTAGGGTGGCTAAATGTGGCCAGTCAGTGAATGGCCTTCCTGAGACATGCCCAGCATCCTGGCAAGCTCTATGAGGTGGAATCAAGACTTGGAGAGAATGTGGGCAGAAAAGCACCCACCCTTTAGTCTGAGGACTTGGATCAGACGAGGTTCTTTCCCAGGCCGGACAGGCTAGAGCTGTGATCGGATCAATTGCATCAAAACGGGGAATCCAGATCACTTGACTGCAAATAAATAAGACAAACCCACAAACATTTGAACCAGACATTCTCCATGTTTGTTTGTTTGTTTTGCTGAAGGGGATGGAGCCTCTCTCCGTGGCAGTCTGGAAGCCTGGATTTGAGTCCTGGCCCTCCATTTCCCTTAAGCGTCTTATGTAACCCCTCCGATCGCCCCAGTTGACTCTCGAAGCTGAGATTCCCACCTGCCTCCTGCCTGGACACTCACAGGCCATTTTCATGACCTGATATCCACTCACTAAAGAGTCCCGAGAACCTACCAGGTACCAGACACAGTGCTGGTGCTGGAGAGAAGACTGATGGGTCTAACAACATCCTTGTCACGAAGAGGCTCTGATGTTTAAACCAGAGTCTGTGGCACCTTTACACCTTGGGGGTCTGCAGTGTGATCGGGGCCACCCTCCCTCTGTGAATGAGAAGCTATGGGAAAGCAGGTAAGGAAGTAGTTAATTATGCCTGGCAGGAACTGGTATTCTGAGCTGTGATTTGGGTTGTAACTTTCTTTTTAATAAGTGCCTAACTATGAAAAATGGTGTGGCTGAGCACAAATCAATGACTAGATACCTCAACAGTCACGGAATTGTAATAATTACTGGAGGCACATGAAAACACTTTGCTTGTCTGTTTGAACCAGCATTGCCTGGCTCATTTTTATAACCGACAACAGCGCTAACAAGTTTTATGAGCAATATCAAATTATATCGGGGAAGTCTGATACTATTGCTCATTACTGCGTAGGATGAAACAGCTATCTAGAGTCTGTCATTACAAACAAACAAACAAACAAAAATCAATCACTGGAAACAAGCAAATTCTTAATTATCCAAGACAAGATTAGAATGAATAACTAAATCCACAAATGAGAAAACCTGCTATCCAATTAATTCAACACTCTTCTCTGCCCTCCCCCCAATCCTTTTCTATAGTGGACAAAAAAATGACCTGTTTGAGTTGTTGGTTACTTTCATTTATGGGGAAAAATGCAGATATTGAAATTAAAATTTTTTGAGCTGTAAAAATAAACCATAAATTTTATAATAAATCCTTTGCTTACATTGTTTGGGCTGCGATTATTCACCTTTCCTAAACTGCGTAACTTTTCTTACCCCTCTATCATTTCCCCAGAATGCTGAAGCTAGAAGGAATCACAAAATCAGCTAGTCCAACTTACATTACAGGGAAGGAAAGAGACAGAAGGGGTCTCCTCATAATTACATCTGGCCTTTAATATTTGCTTGATTTATACTCATGACTGACCCATGGACGGTAAAACTTCAAGTGATCTTTCAAGACATCTATCTTTCAAAGCGTAAACAGAATGGAGCCAAATCATACTCTAAGCATCCCTCCATCCTCATGAACTGATAGGCTGGTTCAGCTCAGGATGCGGCCTTCGTACCAAGTCAATAATGCCATAATCCCAACAAATTTAGGCAATTGGCTTTGAAGAAAGCCACGCCAAACAAAAAGAGAACTGTCATTCCACAGAGCAGCCGACTGCAGTAGACTGGCATCTTAGTGCAGAATTAGCCAGAACACAGTGTATCAAGTGAAATACTCTGAAGTCCGATTTGCCTCTAGGTCCAGGAATTAAAACAGTGTTTCCTTTTCCAACGCTACATTCCAAGGAGGTAGCAAAGGTGGGAGTGCGGGTGGGGGCAACAGGGAATTCTGCCACAATCTATTTCTCTACCAAACAGGCACACACTTCATACTAGGATAGGCATTTAGGCTCTAATCCCTTCTTAGTGGAAAACACACATTTTCAAAATGAATCCCCGATCTGGAATGAATTACCGTAATAGCCACAGCCGGAGCCAGTCCGCCGACGAGCGACGCAGATCGGACCACCTGCGCTGGGACGCCTTGGACCACAACACCGCTGGTGTGTTTACAAGATCTCCTTTTCGGGTAGGGCATCTACCCTCCTAAAATCGCGTTTAAATCCCAGGAAAAGAGAGAAGATGCTCCTCCCTTCATCTGTGAACTACGCTGCTCTTCCTGAGTCCATTTTTGCCGAGCACAGCATTATCTTTTCAAAGAGAGAAGGAAAACAAAAACAAAACACAAGGGGGGAAATCGCACCACTGCAGATCCCAAGAGGAGTAAGCAGCGAAACTGCGCCAGCGCCAAACGGTGTCTCGGCACCTAGGAAAATCCCCGCGCCTGGGGTCAGCCCGATGCGGACGCGGCGGCCCGGAGCACGGCGTCTGCAGCCCGCGTCCTGCCAGCAGCACCGCCGCCCCCGCGCGCGGAGAGCCGCCAGGGAGAAGTTACGGCGCCCAGCCCGTGCGCGAGGCGAACCAGGCGTCCGCGCTCCCGGAATCAGCCCGGCGGCGGCACGTCAGAGCCGCCGAGCGGTCGGAACGCCCCGGGGGCGGGGGACGGAGGGCCACTTCGCTGGAGCGCTCGGATTTTGCTGCATTGTGACGGCCCGGGAAGGCGCGGGCCGGGCGCGCGGTCCCGGCTCCTCCCTCCTCCCCCGCCCGCCGGGTGCAGGTCGCAGTCCGGCAGGCGACAGACGGGCGGCTTGCTCTCCCGCTCGGGTGCCAGGCCCGGCGGGGACGGGGCGCCCGCGAGCGCGGAAGGGGACCCTGGGCGCCGGCGGGGCCTGGAGCCGCCCGGGACACCTTCGCCCGCGACGAGCCCGAGGCGCGGCGCCGGTTCCGGCCCCCGGGGGGGTGTGGGCCGCGAAGCGGGATTGCGTAGGTCTCGCCGCCGGCCCGCTGGGGGGCTTCTTTGTTTCCCCGCGCGCCCCTCGGCAGGGCCGGGTCCCCGCCCGCGCACCCAGCCCGGAGGGCGGCGGCGCGCCCCGCTGGCAACCGACCCCGGCGGGAGAGCGGAGGCTGGGAGGAGGGCGGGTCCCGCCGCGGAGGGAGGGCGCCGCCGGGGCCGCGCGGGGTCCGGGGGCGGCGGGGGCGGCGGGCGGGCGCCCCGCGGCGCGCTCACCTCGGCAGCTCGGAGCCCGGCGCAGGGCGTCTCGGTCCGCGCAGTCACCGCCGGGGCGCGCACGTGCCCGGCACCGGCGCGGGGACCCACCCGCCGGGGGATCCGCCGGGGGACGCCGGCCGCCCGCGCCCGGCGCCTGAGACCGCGGGCGAGGAGGGCCGGGCGCACCGGGGCGCGCGGCTGCGGCTCCCGCGGCAGCGCCTGACGCGCGGCTTTATCCCGGCGCCGGCGCCTCCTCCTCCCCGCCGCTCGGCGCCGCCCCGCCGTAAATCCATATTGATTCTTGCTCCCGCCGGCGCGTCCTTCCAACACCGGCACGCGTGCGGGGCCCGCCCGGCGCCGACCGCGCCTCGCCGGCCCTTTTGTGTTTGTGCGAAGGGCGTGTTGCGAAAAGGGTGCGGCACGGACACCCTGGGCAGGTGCCCCGGCTCGGGTGTGCTTGGCCTCGCTTCACACGCTTTCCTCACCCGCCTCGTGCACAGTTCTGAGCACTCTGTGAGTGCTCAGACGCATCTCGGGACACCCTCCTGTGTCTGCACAGCCAACACGCCAAGCAAACGTTGTTATTGCAAATGCAAACGCAAACCTAGCAAACTTAACCTGGCGTTCGACTGCGCCGCACACAGTGTCAGAACGCTAGAACCGGACTCTCCTCGGCAAGCAGGATGCAAAGAAGGCGGCACGCTGGCCGCGGTGGGTGCGGGCTGCTGCACGGACGTGCATCCATGTGTGTTTGGTCCATACTTGGCTTCCGTGTGTTCGCGTACAACGCTGAGGTTTTGAGCACATATTTCCATTGTTTCTAACTGCATTCATCACAATGCTTATTTCTTTCCATTCTCCTGCCCAACACCCTCTGCATAAGCCATTTTTCACATACTGAGAAGTTACTCTGTTCCCCGTACTCAAAATCCCAAACTCCTCCTGGATAAACAAAGGGTGGACCCTGACTCCAGAGCTCCTTCTTGAAGACCTGAGTGCAGATTCACAAACCAAGTTCTTCAGGTCCCACCGAGGTCAACGGGAGGTTTCACCAAGCCGCCTCTGGGCGCTGATTCCACTCGCGGGGAGAAACTTCCCAGAGTGGAGACTCTGCGCTTGGCAGAGGCGCTTCACCAGCTGTGTCCTTTCTGTAGGGAGCACGTCCTCTCCCTGTCCTTATTCCACTCTGGTGCCCGGTTCCCACCGGACCCTTCTCTTTGTGTGGCAGCAGTCAGATCTTCTGGTCAGATGAGCTCAGAGCTGACCACTTTTCAAACCTCAGCTGAGGATCCGTACAGAATGCTGGACACACATTTCTCTGGGAGCTTTTACGCTCGAATTAATATCAACTACTCTATGAAAAGACGCTTCGGAGAATAGACTTGGCCAGGCTGCAGCAGTAAACAGCAGTATCAACCAACTGTGTGATGTTTCCAACAAGAGACAAAAAAGAAAGGTAGAAAGAAAGAAAAAGAAAGCTCCCTGCATAAGCCACTATGGGTGGTTTTTAAATTAGCACATCACCACCAAACCACAATAAAGAAAAATTCTTCACCTCAATTAATTGCAGGATGTTCACTGTGTTATTTTCAGAGATGCAGCTTTGGCCTGGCTCGGACAGTTTCTCCCTGTTCTATCTATCATGGAGACAACACCACAGGTCAACAGCTCTCTCAAGGGTAATTTAGGTGACAATCCGAGATGGGTTCATTTCCCCCGATGGCTTTCCTTTTCCTTCCTTCCTTCCTTCCTTCCTTTCTTTTCTTTCTCTTTTTCTTTCTTCTTTCTCTTCCTTCCTTCCTTCCTTCCTTCCTTCCTTCCTTCCTTTCTTTTCTTTCTCTTTTTCTTTCTTCTTTCTCTTCCTTCCTTCCTTCCTTCCTTCCTTGCTTTCTCTTTTTCTTTCTTTCTCTTTCTTTTTTTCTTTCTTCTTTTTCTTTCTCCTACTAAAGGCAAAAAAGATATTAAAGTACATATACACAAAGTTCACATCTCAATGCTTTCAATAAGTAAAGGTATAAAGCACCTTCTACCTTCCAGGTGCACTGGCTCCAAACAGATTCCTGTGGTGGTGGTGGTGGTGTTTTGTTTGTTTTTTGTTGTTGCTGTTTTTGTTTTTTAATTTAATTTTATTTTAATGGTACATTTTGGATGTACATAGTGATAAGATTCATCATAGGGGATTTGTACCTGTACATGATGTATCTTGCTGCTTCTTTTTTCCCCATTCCCCTCCCCTCCCTTTACCCCCTCCTCCTTCCTTATTTACAATAGCTTTGTTTCCATTTTTTCCTTCTATTTCTTATTTCTCTTGTCCCTCTGTTCCTTTCCCCCTCCCTCTTACTTGTTCCCCTTCCCCAATATAGTACATTTTAGTCTTTATTTACTCTTTCAGTTTCTCACACCAGAAAAACAATGTGGTATTTAAACATGTGTGTCCAATTTATTTCATTTACAAGTATGGTCTCAAGATGAATCCATTTACCTGGGAATATCTCAAGCTTATCATTCTTTATGGCCGAGTAGTACTCCATTGTATAAAAAAAAGGTGGTATTTGGGTTTTTTTGTGTGTTTTTCCCCTGATAGTCCCACCATAGCCTGGGTAGCATTGCAGCATTGTCCTATTTTGCAGAAAAAAATAACAAAGCTACATGGGTTCTATAACTTCCTTAAGGGCTTGGGAGAAAACCTCCAAACTAGAGGCCACAGGTGTCCTCTGCCTTCACCTTAAAGAGACAAATATTTGGTGGATAAAGGGAGAGACTTGGCGAGAATTTTAAAGCCAGCCACTTAGTACTTATATTTATAAAGCTGATACACTCAAGATACTCAGGGTACTGTTACAAATACAGTAATAATAGTCAAGGTCCTTGAACTCTAGTTCAAGAAAAAAAAAAAAATGAGGCTCTCTTTTATCTTCCTTGCTGCTAGCAGGACTGGGATAAAAGCCTGAAGGCTTTGTATGTGAAAGAGTTAAAACAATTTGCGTGGCAGAATCTCAAATCTCACTGCTTCTCCCTGCTAAATTGGGGTGGCAGGGCCAGGGAGAGAAAGCAGTAAGAAGGAAGAGAAAGGGGGAACCTATCACTGCAAATCAATCCATTTCTGCACAATAATCCTCTTAAATCCATCCCTAAAGGTGGAGATAGCCCCTTATCAGGAGTTTCCGTGAAGTCTATAGGAAGACCTGGTACCTCTCTCCTGGTGGATAGTCCACAGTTAAGTCTTATTTATCTGGATTTCGGGCTCACCCCATGGAGATGATCCACGAGTACAATTATAGGACTACTTAGTAATTTTATCCCTTTACTCATTAATATTAATTAGTGCTTGGAGGGGAAAGGGGACAGGGAACAGCTTCTCATATCCCAGCTAATTAACTTTGTCTAGCTTGTATGAGAGTGAAAAAGCACTTTATTAAAAACCATAAGGTAAGCATTCAAGGGACTTTTATTTTCTGCTCAGGCTAAACCATGCTAACATTAGGCACTTGGAGAGCATCCTAGAATAGCCAGAAAGGACAAAAGGGTCGTTACCAGGAGGGCAAAACACGGTTGCCCAGACCCATTCCATTGGTGGCAACATAGATTTGCTGCTTTTATGCGATTCTGGAATGAAGGTTTGTTCCAAGTCACATATTTAGGGTATGATAATACTACAAATGACAAGGAAAAGTGAGGGAACAGAAATATTCATGATTTCTTTTTAGTAATATACATTGATATCATCTGTCTACACCGAAGTGGTGAGTAGAGGTTTAATCTAATGCCTAAAATGTATTTGGCTTCCAATTAGTATCAGAAATCTATCATTTTCAGGGGGCAAATATTCCATTAGACATAGACCTTATGCTCTATGGACAAAACACAATAGGAAGATCAGAAATATATAAGGCTTACTAGTAATTAGAAATAATATATGCTACCCATATTTACTATAATATTCATTGATTCATTTTTCTTTTGACAAGTTTGGTTGAGCACATATTGTGTAAAAGGAACTGCTTTAAGCTGTAATAAATACAAAACTAAAGAAAACTGGGGCTGGGGATTTAGCTCAAGTGGGAGAGCACTTGCCTGGCAGGCGCAAGGCCCTGAGTTCGATCCCCAGCACCAAAAAACGAAAACAAAAACAAAAAACTTAAAAAAAAAAAAAGAAAACAAGTTATCATTTTCCCCCATGTTTATGGTCTTCGTTAGTCCCTGTCCTTTGAGAAGCAAACACCAAGACAGGATTTTGTGAGGTGATAAAAGCAAAACTGAGGATTTTGTGGGCTGATAAAATAGAGAGAAAAAATAGATGGAGCCAGGAACAGAGTGGAAGAGTTGGAACACTATCAGCCTTCATTGGAAGGCTGCCCCGATGAAGGACAAAGGAGGAAGGAAAGCTGGGTAGGGAGCATCCCAGACCCAGTTCGGCAACCAAGAAGGTTCACCAAGATTTCAGGACTCCTTGACACACAGCTGGCTGTCTGAGGAGCCCCGTGTCTCCCCAAAACAGATCCACCCTAGAATCCCGCTGCACTCAATTGCTGGCGGGAGACATTGCTTTGGGTCAAACACAGCGGCGAACTGTGTGTGGTTATGCCGTGAAATGCATCTCCTTGGGCACCGCAAGCTGAGTTCACTTCTTTATTGAAACTTCACCTACTTTAATTCATCTTTCCGTCCAATGGAAGTAAAAATAGAATCTTACTTAGGCCCAAGTCATAAAAGAAAACAATTTTTTTCCATTTTGTAGAACTACCTTTTGGAAACTTTACTGTAAAAATCTCTGAATTATCTGTCTTCTGTCCAAAATATAAGCATATTTGTAGTTTGTATATTTGATGCCTGATTCCAACCTGAAGGCAATGAAATGTGTTTGCAAAACAAAAGCAAAGTTACAAAATCCTTCACAGTAAATAACGTACAAAATACAGACTACAGAGGAAAGCTTTGGTAGGGTCCTTGTTGCTTCTAAGCGTCCTGAGTGAACTCGACAGCCTGAATTTGAACTGATATTGAAGCTGATATCTTTCCATTGGTGAAATCAGGCTTATTGTGACCATAAAGCATCTTTAGTCCTCCGTGGTGTCTTTTACCTCATGATCTCGGTGTCATTTGGAGTCATCGACTTTTACAGATCTTTACTGGTATGATGCTTGGCTGTTTCTTGTTGCCTTTCACTTGCAAAAATTTCCTATTCCCAAATGGTCGTACTGTTTTAAGTACTTGTTTGTGTTCCAAGTACTTTTTTGGGGAGGTGGTGCTGGGGATCGAACTCAGGGCCTTGAGCTTGCTAGGCAAGCGCTCTACCATCTGAGATAAACCCCTAATCCCCCACGTACTTTTGCAATAGAAGTTTTGAAAGCTATTTCATAGGATGGAAAAACCACAGTCCGTGCGGTCAGACAGGCTCCACGGAGTCTCGTCTCTGCCACTTCTTCACTGTGTGACTGTAGACAAGCTGACCAACCTTTCCACGCGTGCTTTCTCCCCTATGACGATTCCACCTTCTGGGTGGCTGTGGGAAAGAGCTGAGGCAGGACACAGGTGGCTGCTGGGGCTACCTGTCCAGACTGTCAAGGTACCCAGCATTTTGTCTTACCTCACGTGACACACTGGTGACCTGTGGACCCCAACCTCGGCCAGGGGAATCATACCCCTGCTTCTTCTCAGGTTCTCTTCTTGCAATCTCTGGTTCTCAGATACTGTTGACAGCCAGGGCCGGAGTGAGAAATCTGTAAGTAACACTTTCCTGTAATCATTTTGAAAAATCAAGATTAATACAAAAAAATTCATGGTGAAAAAAATATCAAAATGTTAAATAGAGGATCAGTAATGGTACTCTACTGAGCCACACTGGGGACTGTGACAAAAAGAAAATCAGTAATACCGCTCCTGTCTTTATTTTCATATTTGATTCATTATGGATTTTTTGCATTCAGTTGAAGTTTCGAAAGATTGCATTAAAAAAATATTTATCCTTACTCCTGAGCCTTTTAATACTTTCTTAAACTTCTCCCTTAAGGTGAGTGTCTTGACTCACTTTAGCATCATTCTGATTGTGCTGAGAGGCACTGGATTTAAAGAGCATCCACTGTGCTCCTTTTAATCTGCCATTTTGCCTCCTTTAATTTTCTTCCCACTGGTAGAAGGTGGTATGGTCCACAGGCCACAAAACTACCACATATCAGAAACTTTATTGATAATACGTGATTTAATTTTGACTTTGTAAGTCAATCTTTTTCTCTTCTAGAAATCCTTTGGGGAAAAATTGAATAGTACTACAGTACATTAATAATGAAAAAGAGTTATTTTTTAAATAGAATTTCAAGCACTGTAATCCCTCAGGGTATTTTTAAATAATGGTTTTATTTTTCATTCCAACACATTTTCCAAGTGGAGTGGTACTCATCTTGATTTTGAGATTATACACGGCACTATCTCAGAAGGCATATTGTAAACTTTCACCAGTGGTTAGCTTTGTGTTAATGTAACAAAATATCTGTGATAACTTAGTAAGAGAGGTTTATTTTGACTCATGGTTTCAGAGGTGTCAGTTCATGGCCCTGTTGCTGTGGCCTGTGGTGAGGCAGGATATCTTGGTGGAACAATGTGGCAGAAGAAGACTGTTTCCCTTGTGGTAGCTTATGTGGAGACAGAGAGAAAGAGGGAGAGAGAGAGAGAGAGAGGGAGAAAGAGAGAGAGAGAGAGAGGGAGAGAGAGAGAGAGGGAGAGAGCCCAGTGTTTCCTTCAATAGCATACCTCCAGTGACCTAATTTTCTTCTGCTACCCCCATCTCCTAATGGTTCCACCTTCTCCAAGTAGTGCCATGGACTGGAGACCAAGCCTCTAAGGCATGGCCCTTTGGTGACACTCAAGATCCAAACTATAGCAAGAGTCCTCATCAGTCCATGGTGGTGGGTGTGCAGCAGCTGTCACCCTTCGCCTCACGCTGATCAGAAGGGAGCAGGACTGGTGGGAGGTGCACAGGACTCATGATCAGAAGACTGATTCTTCCCTCATTTGTACTTCTTGCTGGGCAAGCTTCAGCTCCTCTGGGCCTTCATTAACCATGTCCTTTCAATAGGAAGACTTTTCCCAGGGTCACTGAGAGGAAGGAAAACCAAACAAACCATAAGGGACGCTTTGTAAACTGCCAAGGGGCTCCACAAATTAATCAAATTCTCTCCCTGATCAGTGTCACTCACTGGGCTAATGCAGGTCTGGTAGATGATAAGCTTGTTTTCTCTGCTAGAAGGCCAGAGAGACTCTGCCAGTTTGATGGCACTGCCATTTGTAGTGTGTTATTCTAAATCACATTAAACATATGGAAATCCTTGTAGATCTTCATGCAAAACTCCTCGCCTATGAAGTACAAAGTCATCATAAAATTGTAGGCTCCAACAAGGCTTCCCGAGGGAGATATATTGATTTCAAATGAATTATAGCTAATTGCATAAGATTTTCATTGATATGGTAGCGTCCAAATAATGAACAAGGTGGAATAGGTCCCATAAAGAAGATAAAATTGTTTCTTCAGGAAATGTAATAGTTGCTGTAATATTTGGAACACAAGGGCCAATGTACCTCTAACTAGTGGCTGGTCCTCTCTACTTTAAAAGCACCCTGGGTTTGGAGACTGCAGGAGTTGCCAAATAGGTCTCACTGGAAAATCAAAGAGATAAAATAGCCTTTAAGATTTTCATCTGCCGCATACACAGACATAATTTTAAAGTGTAAATATTAAAAATAAAGCTCGATTCACAGAATGCCATTGGTAATTTCTTTCATAGTCCTTGTGACAAGAGAAAATATGTATTCTCTACTGGCTGTGCCATAGGTCGTATTTTGTTTGAATTTGAAGCTGGAGGTGGATCAACTCTTTTCTCACAAGGTCCTGGATTAGTATTTGTTTGATCTTTGGAAAAATCTCAAAGCCACGGAATAACTCTCCAAGGAAAAAAAATCACTGCCACAAAGGAGAAAGTAACCAGTGATTTATTCTATAAGTACTCATCCAAGATCTTCAAAATGCAATTCCCTGCAGTGGAGGGCTTACTTGGTATTAGGTAGTGGTCATAACTGATAAAGTGTTTGCTAAGAGTAAACTAAAATAGGTTGGTGGGATGAAGATTTGTGTGTGTGTGTGTGTGTGTGGTAGTAAGGATTGAACCCAGGGCCCTATCTATTTATTTACTTATTTATTTATTTAATTTTGAGCAGCATCTCACTAAGTTCCTAAATCGATCAGGCTGGGCTTGAATTTGCAAACCTTCTGCCTCAGCCTCCAGAGTGCTGGGATTACAGGTGTGTGCCATCATGCCCAGAAGGATGAAGCTATTTTCAAATGCTATTGCTTATGAGGCAGCATTTTAAAAGAACTTGAGTATTGTTTAGAATCCATAAAAGGTAAATAACAGATATCACTGATTTAAATGATTTTCTGATTATAGTGTTGCTTAAAAGACAAGCATTGTGATGTACCAGCAGAGTCATCACTTGTGCAGGCGATAGCCTGGGTAACAGAGACCAGAGACCAGGTGATTCCCCTTATTTCCTGGACCTGTGACCCACTTCCCCTAATAGCAGAGCCTCGGCTTCCCCTTCTAGACCACTTCTGCAGATGCTCAGCACTCACCACCTGGCTGCTGGCACCCTGCCATTGCATCATCTCCCTGCTGACAAAACTACATGTGCATTTTTGCCCTGTGAAGAGAAAGACCCACGGGATGAAGGCCCGCCAGCCCAACTGTGCGTCCATCAAATTCCTCTGGGCCTGTCTCTTGTCTCCACACAGTGGCGGGGACACAGAGGGGCTTGAGCGTGCTTTTTCTTGGATTATTCCAAGCCTCTTCACATGTATTTCTTTGTGGAACTAGTTCCAAATCCTGGTAGATGGTAGGTGGAGATCTTGTTAAAACTCAGTCTTTATGACAAGCATGACACTAAATATAAACGCTCTGTGAATTTGGCTCTAAACTAAAACAAACTTTAAGATTAAGTCCAAGTGTAAAGAATTCATATTAACCACACCAATGTAATATAATAATTGGTACTGTCTGGGGGAAAGTGTATCATTTAAGTTGGACTTAATAAAAGAAAGGGGCAACTTGAGTTTTAGTTCTGTGTTTAATCCATTCCTGTATTTTAACTGGAATGAAATTAACGTTAGAGAATGCCTTTTCGGATAAGTTTGATGGGCCAGGTGATGTTAATTATTTCAAGATTTTTCTCAGTTCAGGATAAACAGACCTCATATTTAACTAAAATCCCACGAACGAGCAATCCTGGAACAGCTACTTCAAAGAGCTGTCAAGTACTAATTTGTCAAGCTGACTGATCATCCGAAAATAATACCAACCTTTCGATGTTATTGAATCTGCAATATGTGGATTTTGAATCCAATAATTGTGAAAGCAGAGAAACTCTTCATTGTAATGCCGTAAGTTGCTACTAATGAATTGTGGGGTGTCAGCACCCAGCGGAGAGACACTGTGCCCTGGGCCTACCTTACGTGGGACCTGGATGGGGCCTGCCTGACGGAGCGTTCTGAACTTCAGCTCCACGCATTGTATGAGGACGTGCATCTCTCACCAAAGTTCTTTATTTAAAGTGTGGTGACGTTTTCATTTCAACAGTGAGCTCTGTGTGATTTGGCCGAGATTCTATTCACTCCCTCTCTCGCTCATTCATCAGATACATAATGAGCACATGCCACGTGCCGGGCCCGGTTCAGGCAATTGCAACACCAGCGAACAAAACCAGACTCGCAGCTTCATGATGCTCATATTCTAGCAGGGGGTGGCAGAAGATAAGAGCTACCGGGGGTGATTACAATATACTGTGAAAATTTAAATTTAAAAATGTATTACAGTAAAAGGGTCGTTGTCATTAATTCACCTCAAAATACTCCCCCTTACTTAGAACACACTTAAACCACAATCTTGCCACACTCTGAAGCAGTTCTGGAAGTCTTCTTTCATTGAAGGTCTTTACAGAGTGTGACTTAAAAAAAAAATACAGTGAATTCTGTTGCTTACTGGTATCCAACAAAAAGGAAGGTCGGGCTCATAAAACGTCACTGTGTGTCGTCACCACCTTGTTCAGCGGATCTGGCATGTGTAACTTCTGGCTCTTCCCAAAGTCGAAATAAGCACAGAAGTGAAACGTTTAGAATTGATTCGACATCGAGGTAGCCACAGCAACACAGCTGAAGACATTCATGAAAGAAGACTTCTAGAATTGCTCCAGAAAGCGGCAAAGTCCACCAAAAACTGTGTGAAGTATGGGGAGGTATTTTGAGAAGGTATTAATGGCAATGTGTCTTTTACTGTTATGAATTTTTAAAAATGTAAACATTCATTGTATTTTAATCATATGTCATATATTAATGAACAAATTTGTTGTGTGTTTAAAACAATAAGTGTGTCTTTTAAAAGAAAAGGAAAAGGAAGACAGAGTACCAGGGCTAGAACAGGACAGCTCGGGACATGAAACAAGGAGTCGCAGCTATTCTCCTAGATACGTTCCGAAAGAGTGAAAGGAATCATATCACCGTGATACATGCTCATCCATGTTTACAACAGCACAACTCACAATAGCTAAGTTTTGGAAGCATCCTGTTTGTACATCACCCAATGAAAGGGTAAAGAAAATGTGGTATTTGTACACAGTGGAGTACTACTCTGCTATAAAGAAAGATAAACTTGGGGCGTTTCACCTCTGAAACCCCCCATCACCTCATGGTAGCTGTCTATCTTCTTTCTCTTCCATCTTTTGCCCCAAATAAACTGTCTTTTGTTATACTAAAAAAATTAAAAAAGAAGAAGAAAGAAAAGAAGGAAGAAAGATAAACTTGAGTCATTGGTAGGAAAATGGACACACCTTGAGACCATAATGTTAAATGAGACAAATCAGACACAAAGCGCAAATAGTCCACGGTTTCTCTTACATGAGAAACCTAAAGTATGAATACTAAAAAGAGCAGTATAAAAGACAAATAATACAAAAGAGGGAGATAGAGTCTCTGCAATTAGAAAGGGGAAGTAGAGAGGAAGGGGAGGAAGGCAAAAGAAGATAAGGGGTAGTAAAAAAAAAATTCAGATGTGGTATGTCGATGTACTACCCCCATGTACTAATAAACGTACATTTTAAAAAAAGAAACAATGTCAGAGTAGGCCTCAGTGGAAAGATGAGAAAGGTTGGGAGGATTGAGGGGGGGAACCAAGGGAAAATTGAGGAGAAGAGTGGCCGAGGGCAGGGCGGATCCTTGGGCAGCAAGGTCCCCAAATGCTCATGAAGCAGGCAGGGAGCCAGTGTGCTATGTGGGAGAGCAGCGCAGAAGAGTTCTGCTATGTCCAGTCTCTTCGCAGAGCCGCTAGGGACAGAGGGAAGGAGGAAGAAGTAAAGAGGTTGGTAGCATCTAATAGCAAGTGTGTGGACAAGAAACTGGAGTGTGCCCAGGCACAGGAGGATGCCATTATGCTCCCATCTCCTCTCTTTTCCTGGGGAGCTGTGGCCTAGACCCTCATCCCCATCCCTTGTTACTGGTGAAGGAGAAAGAGAAACCCTGGTTGACAGAACAAGAGGTAGAACAAGAGGCAGGGCCGGACTGGGCCTGCTGCACACAAGGTGTGGCCTCCCACATTTGGCCCCCTCTCCGGAGCTGCTCAAGACTTGTCTGCTTGTCAACTCCTTCCCACTCTTCTCAGCATCTCTCTTCTCAATTCTTACTATGCTTTTTATTGTGGTGAAATACACATAATGCAAAATTGACCACTGTCACCATTTTAGTACACAGGGCAGAGGCTTTAATCGCATTTGCACTGTGGCATAGCATCTCCACCACCCCTGTCTTAGATTTTCTAGAACCAATGGTTGTAAGAGAGCAGATTCAATAGAGAACATTTATAGATTACAATATTCACCCACAAGCCAAATGCAGAAGGTGCCGAATGTCCATCTAGGCACTGGAGACCCAAAAGATCCAATCGAGGGCTGGGAGCCCACAACACTGTCCCATGTACGTCTGTGTCTGCACATGATGGCTGGAACCAGGATACCATGCTCACAGCAGAGATGACAACCAGAGCTCCTCCAAAGCAACAGCAGCCATCCTCGACCACAGCAAGGCCCCGAGCTCCTTCCTCGATGAGGACAGCTGAGTTCCTTTCAGGAGAACCAGCCGCAGCAGAGCTTCTCCTGGGAAACAGTCTGCCAACTAGCTTCGGCTCCCACTCTGCCTTATGTTGCGTCAGCAACAACCCTCAGGTGGATCCTCTACGCCCAGCATCACACCAACTCAGCGCGGCTGGGCGTTCTGGCTCAAATTGACCACATTAAGTCCACCGTAACCCCTTTTCAGAGCCCCTCCAGCATCTCAAACTGGAACTCTGCTGCACCCACGAAATAGCACTCTTTCCCCCTCTCACCCCAGCCCTCGGCAAACACCAGTCTAATTTCTGTCTCTACAAGGTGACAATTGTGGGTATGTCATAACAGTATTTATCCTTTTGTGACTGGCTTATTTTATTTAACAGAATGTTCTCAAGATTCATCCATTTTGTAGCACATGTCAGAGTTTCTTTACAAGGTTCAATAATATTCATATATATATTAACATATATATCTCATTTTCTGTGTCCGTTCATGCATTAAATGTTTATAATACTTATTTAGGCCCAACTCTTTGAATATGAAGAATATAGGATTAATTTTAAAAAGTTAAAGTCCTAGAGAATTAAAAATACACACTCCTAAATAAGTCTTGCGTAAAAGAGAAAACTTAGGGGCTGGAGATTTAGCTCAGTGGTTAGAGTGCTTGCCTAGCAAGCACAAGGCCCTGATTTGATCCCCAGCACCAAAAGAAAAAGGGAAAATTTAAAACAACTCACAACTTTTTCGATGAGATGTGATTTCCCAAGGCCATGTAATACAGTTAAAGCCACACTCAAAAGAAAATACTTGATTTTATACATTTTTATTCTTAAGCAAGAAAGAATATTTGGTTAAGTATTCAATAAAATAATCTAGAAAAAAATGAATGAAAGAACTTTGAAGAAGAAAATGGAATTAAACATCATGGTGGATAATTTTATGTTAACTTGACTAGGTCTTTAGCCTAGCTAGCTACCGAACCATTTTTTTTTTTTTCTGGAAATGTCTGTGAGAGTGTTTCCAAAAGATATTTCAAATCCATAGACCAAGTAGAGAAAATATTCTCACCATTATCCAATCTGTCCAGGGCCTGAACAGACAAAGGGGGCAAAAGGAGAATTAATTCACGTTCTCAGAGCTGGAAGAGCCATCTCCTGGTTCCCAGGCCTTTGGACATGCCCTGAATTACCCCACCAGGTTTTCTTGGCTCTACAGCTTGAAGATGGCAGATGACAGATCTTCTCAGCCTCCATAATCATATAAACCAATTTCTAAAATAGATTATTGTCTCATATACACTGTTTCTCTAGTGTTATGGTTTATATCTAAAATGTCTCCCAAAACCTCATGTGCCCCCAGGTGGGGCATTTGGGAGTGACTGGCTCCTGAGTGTGTGATAGTGGATCACAGATTTCTGATAACTGGGCTAACCACTGATTAGATTAGCATGGTTCTGGGTGTGGCTGGCTGGATTTACTGAAGAGGAAAGATCCACCCTGAGTGTGAGTGGCACCAATTAATATAATAGTCCTGAGTGGCATAAAAAGGGAAAGGGAAGCTTGTGTATCCTGAGTGGCATAAAAAGGGAAAGGGAGGCTTGCTGCTGCTGCTTTTTTCTGCCTACTCTGCTGTGGACTGTTTTCCCTCGCCCGTGCTCCTTGGCCATCCTGCCCTGTCTTGGAGTCAGCAGATTATGGACTGAAACCCATGTAAACTGTGAGCAGAAGTAAACCTTTCCTTCTGTAATTCGTGGATGTTGGTATTATGTCCCACAACAAGGAAGTAACTAAGGGATCTAGAGGACCCTAATACAAACATTAATTTTTTTTTAAATTCTCCAAAATATGTGAATGTGGTAGTGGCCATCCACAATCCCACCTATTTGGGAGTCTGAGGTGGGAGTATTTCAAGTTTAAGCAACTTAGCAAGACCCTACCTCAAAATGAAATAAAAAGGGCTGGGGATATAGTGCAGTAGTAGAGCACTTGCCTAGCATGTGCAAAGCCCTGTGTTCAATCCCTAGGACCACACACACACACACACACACAAATTACCAGAAATAAAATAAAATTGTTTAATCTAAAAGCAGGCAATCCTCTATTGTGTTTTCAGTTTGGCTTGCTTTAGGGTGTTCACTAAGAGAACTGATCTCATCTTCCAGTGGTGTGCTTCTGTGGGTCCGTTAATTATTCCTACAATGTCTGCACTTGGAATTCTGCCTATTATTTATAAAATATTCCCTATCGTTCAAGGAATTTTTCCTTAATTCTAGTTGGTCTAGTCTTAGAGTTTTTCTGCTATTTGTGCTTCACTGGTGTGTCTTTATCCATCTTTTTTTTTTTTTTTTTTTTTTTTTTTTTTTTTTTTTTTTTTTTTTTTTTTTTTTTTTTTTTTTTTTTTTTTTTTTTTTTTTTTGGTACTGAGGATTGAACTCAGGGCCTTGTGCTTGCAAGGCAAGCACTCTAACCACTGACCTACGTCCCCAGCCCTTTTTCTATCTTCTTAAAAAATATTTTTGCTTTAATCGATCATTACATCATTTTGAAAACATTTAGCTAGATTTTTTCTGACCCAAGTTGAAAACCATCGTTTTAAAGATAGAATTTTACTCATTTGCATTTATCTCAGTTGAAAGTGGTTTCCACGCTTTTGTATTATCTCATTATTTACTTCTCCTGTTTATTGTTTACTTGTTTATTTTGGTGTATAATGTTCCATATTTCCACTGATTTGGAAAATATACAGACATTCATAACCTATTAGGGAACATCTTTTTTTTTTTTTAATTTTTTACCAAGAACATGCATTGGTACATTGTATACATAATGATCATAATCAACATGGTTATTTTGTACCTGTACATGATACATCTTGGTTTTCCCCCCTCTTCCCCTCTTCCCCTCCCCTCCCTTCCATTCACCCACCCCTCCCTATTTGCAACAAGTGTAGCTACACTTTCCCATTTTTTCCCCTTTCATCTTACTTTTCTTTTAACCTTCTTCTTTATCCCCCTTTTCCCTATCTAGTTCTCTCTTTTGAATATTATCTCTCTTTTTAAAAAAAAATGTGAACTTTTGTTTCTCTGTCAGTACTAATAACAAATCTTCAACATCTCACATCAAATGAATTCATCTTGCTTTAAGGTTTTTTTTTGTTTGTTTGTTTTGTTTTCTTTACCTGCCAGATTGTGTTAGGATTACCTTAGAGTTCAAAGCCAGGGTGTTACAAGTAAGTTTTGCATTCTGTAATTTCTCTTTCAAAACCATTTTGACATTTTAATTACATGTCATAACCATATAAACAGTAATTATTCTCTGGGAAACTTTATTTTTTTTCATTGTCATCGCCACTATCTACCTCTTTTCTGTTCTCCTGGGATACTTTTTAATATGACACGGGTAATTTACTGTTTGAAGACTTGCTTGTCTCTGAACATGTTTGTCTTCCCGTTGCCATGGAGATAAACATTGTCTTGGTTTAGAATTCCCAGGGCGCGTCCTTTTGCCCCAAAGTTCTGAGGATCTTGTTCCACACTCCTGTGACATAATTACACTGCTGAGAAGACTGGAGACTAATCTTTTTGCCAACATGGCTTTGCTGTCTCTGTCCTTTGAGATTTTTCCTTTATCTTTCAAACTCCGAAATCTCATCAAGATAAATTTGTGTCATCATTGTCTAGGGCAAGTAAAAAACAAACAAAAACCTTGATATGAAAGCCTCTTCAATCTGAAGTTGCAAGAACAACTTTTATTATTTCTTCGACTATGTTTTCATTCTTTTCCATTTTCTCAGTTTCTTCACTCTCGATTTTCTGATTCTGTAACCCCCACCTCAATCTCTTCTTCATTGATAGTGTAGTTGCTGTCAAAATCTCTTTTCCAGCACATTCAAAAAGGTAGACAGGTTGGGAAGGAAGCCGGAAGAAAGCTGTGTGACTGCATCTCCCTCACAAATTGGCACATCACCCCTAGGACTACTGTGGCTTTAATCTCCCCAAAGCTAAGATAGTGCTCAGGGGCTCCCCAGGTCTCTGGAGTCCTAGCACCCACATTCTGGCACTCTTGGGCTGTCTGTGGACTCCCCAGATCCATTTCTCTGTTGACACCTGAACCTCAGTCTCATGAATAAAATCTCCTCTCTCCCAACCCCTTTCTTTCTATTTATTTATTTGTGGGGAGGTGGAATTAAACCCAGGACCTTCACACTGACCTACATCTCCAGTCATTTTTTAAAAATTACTTTTATTTTATTTTCAGACATGCTCTTGCTAAATTGCCCAGCTGGGCTTGAACTTGCAATCTTCCTGCCTCAGCCTTGCAGAGTGCTGGAATTACAGGCATGCACCACCACATCCACCTCAAAATCTGTCTTTTTTTTTTTTTGGCACTGGGGCTGGAATTCACAGGCCTATCGCTGAGCTAAATCCCCCAGCCCTACAAGATCTCTTTCTTTGTGACTGAGATTAAACTGCTGATTGGCCGCCTGTGAACAGACCTCTGTGTCATCATCTTGGGTGATACCTTTTTCTTTCTTCCCCAGAGTTGCCCCCCTCCCCGCCCCTGTTAAGGAGCCTGACTCAGCCTTTTCTCCTGACCTGAAGTTGGGGTTTCTGGGACTTCTGCATGGCTGCTCCTTCTCTGGGCATATCTTCTGCAAATCTCTTAGCCAGGAAATTCATAGATGCCTCTGAGGGTGGCTTCCAAAGTATTCCAAATAGCTTTAAGAAGCGTTAAATGGTACCCTGTTCCTATCTTGTACTGAGAAATATCCCAGCAGCAAAGAGAATGGGCTACAGAATGAGCTTCCATTTTCTTCAGTGGGGAATCAAAGCACCATTCGTGGGCTCATCCATGAAGTGAGAGCCTTATCCAAATCTAGGAATTCTTGATTCTTGTGCACGCTGTTCTTTTAAACATCTCTAAGGTCACACTGTGGACAGTGAAATGTTAAGATGTATATTTTTTCATTCATAAGGCGATGGAAGGGTTGGCTCCAAGCACCATCCTGAAATCCTGCTCTTGATTCTTCCATCTCACTACCCACCTCGGCCACTCTCTCTTATGAAGGATCTCACACGGTTGGCCTCAAATTCACTTTGACAAATGCCTTTCTTTTGCCCACCACCTGAGCTTTCTGCCATTGAGAGATCATTTCTCTGAATATCTTAATTAAGTCCTTGCCCTTTTTTTGTCCATTGGTCTTCAACCTCTCCCCCAGGAGAGAGACGCTCAACCTGAGATGCCTGAATTCCAAGACAGATTCTGGAAGCCTTCTCGTGGCTCTAAGCCTTTCAGTGATGTTATGTTTTGCAGCTGTGCCCTGCCTCCGAGGCCTGAAATATAGAAGTCTGATTCGTATTCACTGAAGGACCTGCTAGAACAACAGATGTCAGCAGGGGAGGCTGTGGAGACAGACGCCAGGGCCTGGAACACCTGCTTGCAATCTTTTCTCCACTGACCTCCAATTATTTAAGAGTATTGTGATTCTGTTTTCCTTTCTGTCCTTAGCATATTCCTTTCCCCCTTCTCCTTCCCAGGGACTCGGTTTGGAACAGAAATTCTGAAGTCAGATAATTAAGTAGCTTTGCAATAATGGCATAATTCTTTGCCAGTTTTCTGTAGTCACTCGGTGACTCCTACTTTTATGCCAATAGTACACAATGCTAAGTTTTGAGTCTATAGTTGTTCATTGAAAGTGTTGCTAAAAAAAGAACCTAGTTATCAACAGATGAAATGCATCCAATGTGACAGCCAGTTGCCATGGAGTAATCCCAGTTCTTTAAAAGCTGAATCCTCTTGGGAAAAGAAAATGATAGTAAGAATTTCTCTGCCTGGGAGATTTCATTTAGCTGCCTCTATTTTTTTTTTTTTCCAAAATTTCCCACTAACAGGCAGAGTATCTTTTCCTCTTAGCACTCTGAGTAGTTGAAGGTAGTCTAATTAAGGCAATGGATCATTCACACAGCTTTTCAGAAATCCTTTGGTGGTTTAATGAACAGGGGAAGCAATTTCAAAATGGGTTCTTCCACGTTGCATTCTAATTGTATGTGAGTACCACACAATTATATTGAGAAACTGGCAGATATTCCCTTCTTTTCCTTTTCAAAGAAAAAGCAAACATTAATTGAACCATAGCATGATTTGGGAGGGAGGTAAACACTCACACAAATTGCAAAAAAATTCTTTACTTATAATACACACAATTCTTATCTGAATGTTCTTGATTTTCTACAGTGAGGATTCACTGGTTGTAAGAGAAAAGAAGATAAAAATTAATTGACATGAAAAGCCTTACAGCCATCTTTGAGCCCTGAGTCTGCTGAAAAGCAGCACTGTGGATTTTCACTTATTGACGGAAATGGGTAGAAGAATTTTGGTGAAAGCAGTAGCGTTATAGTTCTGAACGTCAAAGCATGGAGACAAACAGGAGTGCTAAGAAGGGAACTGAAGCTGTGAGACGCATGTCACAGAGCAGGAGAATGTGTGCCTTGGGAGAGGGCTCCAGTGGTGCAATCGGGTATGACTATCAGAAACGCTCTGAGGGAGGGCTTTCCTTTGGATTCGGTTTGGAATCCAAAGCTTGGAGTTTTGTAAAAACATGATTTACTCTTTTTATTATAAATCACTATGCAGGTACGGTTTAAAAGAACTCAAATAGCAAAAGGAAAGATGCGAGGTGGAAAAAAAATTTTAAAAGCTCCTGACAAGTCTCCAACTCTCTAATCACCAGAAATAGTCACAGTTTCTTATGCCCCTTTTCAGAAATTTTCTATGTATGTGTAGTGCCTCTAGATCTCCATAGTTCTAGGCCATCGTCTCCGTATCTATCTACTAGCAGGCACATATTAACTAGCTGTATGTCGTGGAAACAGGCATCACTGTGCAGGACAGTGCTACAATCACAGACAGGCCAGAGCCCCGCCAGGCTTCTGTGAGTGCAGGCCGGAGTCCTGGCAGCCTGGACAGGCCTCCATTGCGCGAGGCACTGTGGGGGTGGGAAGCTTAGAAAACTCCCTGCCCTCTCGAGGGTCCGTCATCGCACGGGTAGGATGAGGGAGGGACCAGGATCCACAGGATCCTCTGGAGTGTTCTCAGGTCCGTAGTTTGTGATTGTGTGACTAGCACACTCGGGGACACTTCCAAATGACCAGTGTCCTTCAAGGCCCATATCTGCGCGATCTCTCTGACTTAACCAGGGCCCTGCGGACGAGCACGCTGCAGCCTCCCCCAGGTGCTTTGGGTTCCTACCCTGCTCGGTGGGTAGCCGGAGCCCTCTGAACTGGAGGAGGAAAGAGAGAGGAAGGATGGAAGAATGGAGAAAGGGGTTCTCGAGCAGATGGGGGCTCAGATTTATGCTTCGTTCTCCTCTTCATCTTTTTCCACCCGTTCCCCTTCACCCAGTGCCACGTGGTCACACTCCAGGGGTTGGATACCAACACGGATATGGCTATCTCCTGCTTTTGCCTTGTGGGAATCAAATGCGTTTAATCAACATTGTGTGTGTGCCTGCGATTTGCTGGACAGACAGGGTACGAATCTGAGATACCACGATGAGTCCTTGGACCTTGTGCTCAAAGAGGTTTAACTCAGGTGGGGAAAGAGAAACGTTCACAGCTAAACTGGAAGGCAGCGTGGACGGCGCTAAGATCAAGATGCAGCGGGGGAATGAGTGGGATGACCGGAAGTGGAGGCCTGCGCTGGGCCCGCCCGGCTCCTGGGTGGAAGGGCACTCGCTCCAGGCTGGGGTGCTCAGTGGAGGCCCAGCTGTCCCATGCGCCTGGGAGTGGGGTGCAGGTAGGGCAGGACCAGGGGGGCAAGCCCGAGAGTCGCGAGTGTGGGCGGATGAGCAGAGAAGGGCGGAATTTTTTCTGAGTAGCAGTGATTCTCACCTCTGCTAGAGCGGGACCTTCTTGTTTTTAATAATAATTATTCTGCAATGTCTTCTGTGTAATGCTCCCTGAAATGAAATCAATTCTTATCGCTGTAACTTCCCCATATACATGACAGAAAATTTAATAAAAAATGAAAATAACTCTAATGCAAAAGAATGCCAAAGGAAAAGAGGTGCTTTCTAGGAAGGCTTACACCTGACATAGAACAGAAGACAGCTGGGTGTGGCGGCCACACCTGTAATATCAGCACTCGGGGGCTGAGGCAGGGGGATTTTTAGTTCAAGCTCAGCTTGGACAACTTAGTGACTCAACGAGACCTTGTCTCAAACTAAGAAAATTTAAAAAGGCAAAGGGGCCTAAAGATGTAGCTCAGTGCACAGGCCCTGGGTTCAATCCCCAGTATTGAAAAAAATACGAACCATGAACTATGCAGTGTGTGGATGTTTGTGTCTATACCTGGAGTCACAAGGATTGTGACGGTGACCAAGCCAGATGACCCAGGGGCGCAGCATCAGTGAGTAGAGGACCTTGTTGTCATAGTGATGAGATTTTCTGAAGTGTTGAACAACCACAGGGAAATGTTGAACACCACAAACTGCGATCATCCCTTGATTTAGTCGATATGTTCACATCTAGATAATTCAGAGCATATTAAAACCATGTAAAAATTGTGTGCCTACATGAATCGCAATTGGTTCTAAATTTATATAATTATAAATTGTGTTTTCAATTACAAGTATGTACTGAAGTGCTCAAAAATCACATTAAGGGTGAGAACATTTCTTCTGTGAAAGGACAGTCACACATGCATCCGGGTGACCCAGATGTGTACCTTTGGACCGAATGGTGGGGGTGCTTGTAGGTGGCCTGTGAAGGTCAAGTGCTTCCTGCAGCCATGGAGCTGAGCTGCGGGTGCCCAGCAGGTGAATTTCCAGGATGTCCTTAAAGGTTCCCTGAAGAAGGATCAGTTTGAAACCACTGCTGTGTCCAGGGGAAGCCACCAGCAGATTCTGTCAATTCTAGCTTGTATCACAAGCAGCCAGTGAATTCTTTCGATGCCTCTTATCTCTGGCCTTGCTTCAGCTCTGGAGGAACCAGCAACACTTTAGTGAGAAGGGAGAGACACAGAAATTCCAGTTGATGTGTTAGGAAAATTCATTGTCCACTTGGGGAAAAATCGTTAGACTTCACACCATGTGGAAAATTAATTCTAAGAGGTTTAAAAACCTAAAAATTAACTGGGTGTGGTGGCACATGCTTGTCACCCCAGCACCGAGGGAGACTGAAGCAGGAGGGTCACAAGTTCAAGACCTGTCTGAGGAACTTAGGGAGACCCTGCCTCAAAATTAACAGGGGCTGAGAATGTAACTCGGTGAGAAGGCCTTGGGCTCAATCTCTACTACTGGAAAAGCAAAACAAACCAAAAGAAAAAAAAAAGAAAGAAAACCAATAACTTTTAAGTAGCATAAAAAACTATAGATATACTGTTAAAATTTTTTAGAATCATGGGTTAGATAAGATCTTCTTAGAAAAAAAAATTCCTTGGAAAAATCTAACAATAATGAATAGATGATTTCCCAAAGAAGAAATACTAATAGTCTAAAATCACTAAAAGCTGGTCACCTTCACCAGGAATTGGGAAACTACAAACGACTTCATGTATCTATCACCAGATTGGCAATATAAAAAACTGGTACTATTTAGTGTTGTCAGGGAACAGGGTGTATATACCAATATTTTAAAAATGCATACTGTGAATCTGGCAATTCAGCCCGTAGAGCTCCTTACCTGAGAATAGATGTACAAGTAATGAGAATTAATATATTTCTAATTTTTGGTGTAAACTTCATGTAGAACTTAATGATAGTACCTTAGTTTTGTTTCCTCTTATTACCCTTCACCTATTTTTTTCCATATTCTGTTATGTCTTCTGTATATTTTTATCTACAGTTGTTCTACTTACAAGAGTGATTTTGATATACGTACTACCTCTTTTTCCATTTATTGTGGTACTGAAAATTCAGTTCAGCCCTTCACCCTGAGATACATCCCAGTTCATTTTTTTCTGTGTAAATTTTCATACTTTATTCCTTGTATCAACAAATTAAGAAATTCAAATTTTTCCAATATTGACCTAGAGATATTTATAACCAGAAAGTTCAGTTTCACAATATAACATTCAATGATCTCTTTAAAGACAATTTTAATCCTTATTTTAAGCTAAGGTCAATAATAATTTAATGTGATAAGCTAAATACACACAAAACCTGTATATCCTGAATTACAAAAGGGGTTTCTATAGCCACATGTAGTTTTAATCAAGTACACACTTCCACAATGAGCAAGTACTTACAAATATGTAGTACAACACTACTGCAAATGCTTCTCTGGCCATCATCCTTTTAAACAGTGCCATTCCTACTACTGATAGCATTTATTTTTAGAATCTTTGATCCAGGAAAATGAATTCCTCTAAAACTTAACAAATAGTAGATGCCAAAAATCTTTTAAATCAAAAGAAGCATGAACACAGAAGCACGGATATGAAACTTAGTTTCTCAAAAGAAAAAACAAATTATCTTTCAAAAAGATAGTAAAACTAATGATCTTTTAAAACAGATAAACATTCTTACAAAAACTTATAGTTTCCTATATCACTTCCTTAAAAGAAAGACAAACTTGTTCACTATCATTAAGAACCTCTGAGACAACCCTTGTCTAAAAATTTCAGAACACATGAAGCACGTCTCAGCTGTCATAGTCAAAAAGAGCATTTAGATTTTACATATTAAATTGCTTGAGTACTGGTTATAATGGCAGGAATAAATACTAGGTTATTCTTCCCATAGGGAAAAGTTCCTGCACAGCTTGCAAAGTACTTAACTTATACATAGTCATTAAAACCCTGTAAGCAATTCAAGTTTGGTCATATAAAAGAGGCAATCGAAGACTCAAGTCAAAGTCTCAAAAATCAAAGACATGAAAGTAAAGGCTGAAAATTTTGTTTCCTCCTGTCATGTACATGCCCAGATATTACTGTAGAAAATAGTCTTTATATACAGCTTCCATAGAAAGTAATGAAACTTCAGAAAGTACAAAAGGTGTCAAGATTCATTGTTCGCTTCATCAAACGGTTTTCCAGCTCATTTCAATTCATCATTCATAGTAAGCAAGTCTAAGTTCCTAGTAAGCTTCAAGCCCTTTCAAATCAAGAAGACAACATCTTCGACTTGTATACAAGCTTGTCTTCTGAGTGTCATTGAACTGTGAGTTATTTCAGTTGTGAATTCTATGACAAGGCCTTCAAGACTATCCACGGGCTCAGTGTAAGTGTCCCTTGTCATCCCTAGACCCACATATCACACATCGTAGGTGGGATCTTCCTCCTCATCTGCCATTCCACCAGCCAACAAACCTACAACACACGACCGACTTGCTGCTCGCTGGGTTTACTACCTCAGTTCTTTTTTATTTTGAGACAGCGTCTTGCCAGTCACTTAGTTGTGCAGGCTGCTTAAACTTGCAGTCCCCCTGCCTCCGACTCCCAGAATGCTGGGATTATAGGTGTGCACCACCATGCCTGGTACTAGTTTTAAATTCTACAGGTGTTAATGTTACCCTGAAATTTATTTAGATCTTAATGGTCCTATTCTTTTTATTATTTTCTCAATTATCTGGAAATGCTATTGATAAATGTTATAAGATGACGTATAAAATTTATTCCACAATTGATAGTATTCCTGTTGCCTTCTTGTGTCTTTATTGTTATATGCCATTTAATATTATGAAGGTTAAGACTGAAGGTTGATTTTTTTTTCCTTATACATAAGTTAGGGAACGTATTTTTCTATGGCGAAGCAAAATTTGTTTTCTGTTTATATGTGCAATGTGTGTGTGTGTGTGTGTGTGTGTGTGTGTATCTGCATGCTTTGCTAGAGTTTTTCTTTAACTTCGAAAATCAAAATTTCACCATGATGCATTGAAGTGTTTTAAATGAATGCATGAAATGGAAATACAGGCAATTAATAAAACAAAAAGATGCTGGGTGTTTTAGTTGTTTATATTATCGTGATAAGTAAGACAATTCGCTTAGAAAGAGGAAAGGCTTATTTTGGCTCAAGATTTCAGAGATTTCAGTCTGGGTTGCTTTGGCTCCTCTGCCTTTGTGTCTGTGGCCAAGCAAGAGCTCATGGCAGGTGGGGTGTGGTGGAGCGGTGCTCCCCCTGGTGGCCAGGAAGCAAGAAGTGAAAAAGAAAAGCGGCCATAGTTCCACCAGTGACCTCACTTCCTCCCACTAGAACCCACTTCTGGAAGGTCACACCATCTCCCATCTCCACCAGCACAATGAACTGGGGACCAGTCTTTTATCACATGGTATGTGGGAGACATTCAAGATCCAAGATTTCTCAGCCTCGAAGTGATTGGAGGTACTCACATTAAAACTCTAACAAGATTGTGTAGATTGTCAAACTTCTTTTAACATTTTGATTGAATTATAACATATACGAAGGAGTAAATATCATACTTATAAGCTGTAATGAATTTCCACAGTCTAAGCACCCATGTGTGACCAGCAGCCAGATCAAAAGCAGAACTTTGCTAGCTCCCTGGAATCCTCCTCCCCTGGGCTCCTGTCAGCCACCTCCCACACCCTAAAAGAACCACCGTTCTGACTTGTAGAAGCCTAGTCCAGTTTTGAGTTTGGCAAACAATTTTAAGTCTGGTGACATGCACTTGATGGGAGGTTGTGGGAAAACTCTCTCCATGACAACTAGGAGAAGGGGTAAATTTAAACTGAAAAGCAGCTAGCCGTACCCATGTTCATAATTTCTCTGTCTTCCTTTTACATCATTCATCTCCTATTCTTCTTGTCCTCTGCAATACAGGTTTAATTGTATTTGCTGTACTTCCTCATAAGCAGGCCTGCTCCTGGAGATGACTGTTAATGTTTTGACCTATGGTGTTTCTCAAAGTCATTAATTCCCTGCCAACTTCCAAATGTACCTTGGCTCGTATTTCTCTTTTAATGCTGCCCTGTCCTTCCAGTTATCTTCAATTCCTTTTATCCAATTTCCCTGATGAAAATTGAAATTTTTGGCAACTGCAAATACAATTAAAGCTTCCCACAAATGGAATGAAATGGAAATGATATTCATGAAACATCTACTATAGCATCCAGCACACAGTGTATAGGTTAAAATGTTCATTTCCTGCAGTTTCCTTTGCGATGGCTTAAATAAGTGTCCCTTGGGGGCATTGGGGGCATACCCTTGAAGCTGATATTAAGAATTCAGTACCTTTCTGTCTCTTTCTTTGCTTCCTGGTCATCACAAAGTGAGGTAACAGCTTCCTGTGCTTTGAACACTTGCCATTATGTTCTGTCTTGCCATAGGCCTCAAAGCAAAAGGCCAGCCAACCATGGACTGAAACCTTCAGAACAGTGAGCCAAAATAAATCTTTCTTCTTTTTAAGATGATTGTCTCCAGCATTTTACTGACAATGCTGGAAAGCTAACATCCTTTTTATTGCAAAAGCTCCATTTACCCTAAAAAAAGGCAGTACACATCATCAGGAAAAATCACTCAGGAGCACTTGCACAGTGTATAAAAAAAAATCCTTTGTTTTCCAAGTAAACATTAATTAGTGGGACAGATTTTTTTAAATTACATTTTTATTTATTCTTTTGACAGAGATAAATACTATTGCAAGCTTGTAGTTTACTACAGAATAATAAGATTAATGTATTTTCCAATTAGTAAATTCTTTGGGGTATTTTAGACTCTGAAACAAGAAAGGTAGAATGAATCTGTGGGACCGAGAGAGAGAAATGTGCAGGATTCAGACATGAGCCACAGTGCAGGCCATTTCTGAACAGAGCACACATCCACATAGACCAGAAGTCAGAAAAGGCTTCCAGTGTGTGGCCTGTCAGGCTGCATGAGGTATTTCACTGCACAGATATTCCAGGATCTTCCCATTTTTTGCAGCTCTCTGAAAGATTCCTGCAGGCCATTGTAGTTTTTAATTTGTCTGATTTAACCAAACTTTTGCCACAGTGGCCCAGAAATTTTTACCCTGATAGTGATCTGATTTTCTTGGATCTAGAGAAGTAGGCAAGAAGACCAAAACATTGATGTATTTAATCCTTCAGCAATGAGCTGTGAAAGGATTTTTAAAAATAGTTGTAGATTTCAGGACGATTATTAGTCACTTGCCCACAATGAAATAAAATGTCCTACACTGGAAGAAAGCTGTTTGCTTTCTGTAGTTTAACTGAGTATACTAATTATCCACACAAAGACAACTACTTTAAAATGTCTTTTCTTTGATGGTTGAAGTGGGCTCATACTAAACTCCTTCATCTTCCTTTTCCTTTAGTATCCCACATGAATGGTGGCACAGGGCCTTTAATTTATTTAATTGCTCAATTTATTTATTGCCAAAAGCTGGTAGAATAATCTATAGATGGATATCCCTTGTGAAGATAGAATCCTTAATTATGGTCTCATTAGCTGCTCTGTTCTCTGGAGAGAACCACTATCTTGGAAGGAATACAGAGCTTCTTATGGTAAACTGAGTAACGCACAGACCCATAGCCTTTTAATTCCATCAATGTTTATTTGTTTTACCATCATCACTAATGTTAGTCAAATACTTTCCTGGCCCCTGATTTTCTGAACCCCCCCAACGCTCTTCCTGTACCTTTGGAGCCAGTGGTGGGACTCTGATTACTTATACTTCAAGGGAAACTGGCAGCTGACATGGAAACAACTCTCCTTTAACTTCTTCTGTGTGCTTGGTGTTTCTGCCTGTCTGCTCACCAAAACCCTGGTCCATGGCTGACCAGCTTCTCTTTCCCATTTCTAGGACTAGTCTGGTTGAATTTTCCAAAAGACTGGTGACCTGACTGGCAATAGAAGGGGGCTGAGTGGTCATTTTTTCATCGGTTAGGACAAGAGATGGTGCATTTCCAAAGGTAGGAATTATTTTTTGTCATTTAGGACTCCTACAGTATTTCATAAGAATCTCACTGAGAATCTATTGAGTTTGATTATTAAACTGTTGTGCTAAATGAGGCAAAAATATTTATACTCCTCAAGTGCAATCATCCATCAGATAAAAGTCAATAAGATATTGTGAATGTATCGGGGTCTATCCATTTCTGCTAGTACCAAACAATTCCACATACCCAACGGTGCAACGGTGCAATGGTGGATGGCGGATGAGCAGAAGAATTTCTGTTAGCTTTGGTTCCATTTTAACCAAACTTGTGTAGTGAACCGAGATGGAATCGAATCATACTTTATCACCTAATCTTGACAGGCCCTTTGGGAATAAATAATGATAAATAAACACTAATGATAAATAAATCATCCATTATGGCATGATCATACTGGTGCCTGAAGCAATGAAAAGTAAAACAATCCAAAACAGAGCAAAACAAAAACCTACCACCTTCATTCCAAAAATATTCAAATTGCTTTATAAACTTAATGATTCTGTGTGCATAATTACTTTGTGCTCCACACTATTGTTGCGACTGTGGATAGCCTCAATTCTTCAAAGGCATTTTTTTTTCTGAGAAGAAATAGGTCTTCGGAGACTTTACCCCATAGTGGTACATGAACTCTTTACTTTGATGCAGGAAAAACATCAGCAGAGTCTTCCTGAGAGGATACAGGAATTAACACCCTCTTCTTTAAGAGTTACCCTGGAGTCCTGGATAATTAGCCAGCTATGCAGGTTTTTTTTTCCTCCAGCTTTTCAAGCTACCTGTATTTCCATAAGATTAGAAGGTAGGCCAGCAGGTTAAGGCCTTTGCTATTAGGTGACAATGGGTTGAATAACTCCGGTGCCTTTGTTAGAGGATGCCTCAGCGCTCTTGTGTGGCATCCTTAATGGAAATGACAAAATGTGAACTGCTTTGGAAAGTGACCACTTTTCCAGGGAATGTTGCAAATCCCATTCGCTATATTCCTTATTTAAGGTTTTTCTGCTTACTGCATTTTCTTTTTCTAAGCCTGGAATGAGCAATTAAATATGTTTTATTGACTATTTTCTAACTTTTTTCATAAAAAGTTTCATCTTTAACAATAACAGAAACTCTATAAATTTACTTTATGAAAACAGCATGGTCTTTAAGCAAATTTTACCCTGACAGTTCATCGGTATAGATCTATGTCATTCATCTACTTAATTAACCATTTGTGGCCACTATCATTTTTATTATTCAACTATTATTGTTGAGCACCCAGGAAACCAGGAACTATTCTGATGCTAAAGGGGCTACCGAGACAGGAAAGAAACCAGGGAGCTTAGAATCTAGCAGCAGGACAGAATATGTAGCCAAAATAAAAGCACGGTATTAGCAAGTTCACCCTCCCACCTGTCTGCTCCACAGCATTCGACTCCACCCATTCTTGCCCCACACACTTCGCAGGGAGGCACATGGGGAAGTTCTCCACCTCCTGGGATCCCCTACAACCTGAGTCTCCCCTCCTTTGTAGTCAGGAAGAGCACGTTCAAAGTCAGCTTCCAAGAGCATGCGCCCTTGTTCTTCTGCCTTTCATACCCTTCACACACTGGTGGGTCTTATGGGATCCTAGGAAAGCAGCCCCTTGATTGTTGCACATCTGTAGGCTCCATAACGGGTCAACCTGCCCTTATATCACAGAATAGCTTGCAGGAACACACTGCACTGTACTCCATGGCAGTCGTGCCCCTCCGTGGGTCTTAGCACCCTGATCACCTCCATGACACCTGACGTGCCAACACTTAACAAAAAGCAATTGCGAACAGGCCGAAGATTCAGGGAAAACAATCCGAACTGAAACCTGGCTAGTTTTCCTCCTGACAGTTCCTAGCCTGCACTAACTGAAGTCAGGAAAACTACTCCTGGGAAGAATACAGCTCCCTAGCAGGCCTCACAGATGTCGGTTTTCCAGCATTCCACTTCAGCATCGCGGGGCTCTGTTCTCTGTTCTGTGGCTTCCTCTAGTCCCCTCTACAAAGAGCCCAATGTGAAACCCTAACATGCTACACCAACATCCCACACGGACAATACAAGAGGGGGAAATAATTCAGCAGGTGGAGAGAAAGGCAAGCCTCTGGAAATAATCCCACTCAGTTCTACTGTCAGGATATGGGTTACAGTACTTACAAATCTATCTTTCTGTACCTCAGAAATGGCCTAAACCGCATCAAAGCAGCCCAGCACTTGGAGGGCATGTGAGGTGTTGCTCCATCAAAGAACTTTATTGTAGACTCAGAAAGTTATTTGGGACTTACTTTTCCCACACTACACCTTCCTCAGATCAGCCAGGCTTCATTTTTCTACACTTAGTAGTTGCAACGCCTTGATTCCAAACTCTTGGTTCCTGTTCCTTGTAAAATCTAGATTTTTACAGTGTTGTTACTATTGCCCATCTCCACCACCAATTTTGCTATGAGGTTTTTCTACTGGTTCTGGGTTTTCCAGCACTAGAGTCTTTGAGTTCATGCTGTCTCAGGGGAGAACTCCCCATTCTGGTTTCTGCTTCCAAAGAACCTGTTCTCTGTGTTCCCCTTGGGGTCAGGAGGTACAGATGGGCAGCTGGAAACAGGAGCTGGCCATTGGAAAGTTTAAGAATAGAAATGTTGCATTAAGGCAATCGTAGGCCTAGATTAATTAAGAAGTTTCAGTTTTCACAGTAGTGACAAACAACTAGGATTAATCCAAGCAGGTTACAGCAACAGCAAAAACAACAGTATTTCTTGTTGTGATGGCTATCGATCTGCCTGGCTCTGAAGAATAAGGTTCTACATGAGATCTTTTATTCCCGTGGCAGAGGGTAAGAATGCAAGAAGGCCATTAACTAAAGTCAGTGCCATAGGCGTTTATAATTCTGTGACCAAAGTACAGCTGGACCAAGTCTAGACCAGTGAGATGACCACATATACCCCTTTCCTAGGATGTGAGAAAGCACAACAGAGTTAGTATGTGTAATCATATTTCAGAGAAAGGGGCAAATAATTGGAAACAACAGAGGGAAAAATGGGTTAGTGGAGAGGAGCAGAGAGAAAGAGCCCTAGTGACAAGCAGAAGTTCAAGGTAGGTTTTTGTCCACACAGAATGGGCAAAGACTCAATTACTGCTATTTTGGTGTATCACATTTTATTATAAGCAATAGATACCTGACTCAAAACAGCTTCTATGAGAAAAGGAATTAATGAGTTCACACAACCAAACAGAGTCGAGTCAAGCCAGATCTATGTTCACAAATACTCTCTACCCCCAGAAATCACTCTCTCTCTGACTCAGCCAGTCTCTTTCATAAGTTTCAAAAAAAGCACCGGGACCCTCCAGACTTAGTTTACTGACTTAGCAACTTCAACAGAAAGAAAAACACATTTACCGATGAATCCTGAGGTTGACACTCACAGGTCCTGACAGCCTGGAATGACTCACCTGTCCAAAAGTAGTTCAGGAGCCATGAGGGACCCAGGAGTTACCTAGGTGGGAGGCATGTACTCGATACTAGCAGTGGAGGTGAAGTTCGTAAGACCTAAGGGCGGTGGGGATGAGAGGACGGAGAAATTCTCCCAAGAGCATTTGGGGTGCTCTAACCAGATGGGAATGCCAAGGACCCCACAAGACCAATTGTTGGTTTAATTGAATTTAGACTTGCTAGGCAAGAGGAGACACTGACAAAATCTCATCAACAAGGACATTTATGGCCAGATTTTAGCGGAACTAGGGCTGAGGAGGTCAGGTGAGACTGTGACGTGGAGGCCAGGTTTGGAGGTGAGGAATGAGTGGGGGAGGTGGAAGGTGCTTTCTGTAAATTGGAAGACATGAAGTGGGGCTTTTCCAGGAAATTATTTAATAGAAGATTTCAGTTCCCGTAAGACTGAATTTCTTGGAGCAGTCGTAGGCACTAGTTTGGTCACTACTTGTTGTGGATTGGTCTTGGCCAATTTTCATTTCTCAGTGGGGCTAGATGCCCGGATGATAAAGATGGCAGATAGCCATCAGACTAATGATGTCAGGTCACTTGCTTGACGAGTCCAAGGCCTCCTGTGTCCCTCTTATCTGACATGAGGGTCAGGTCAAGACCTAGATGAGCGTCAGGTTTTTCAAGTTATAGTCACTGAAGGAGTGAGAGACACTGATTGAACAACTCATCTCCCAGAATTGCTCCAGCAATCTCTGGAACCTCCTCCCAAGCTTCCGGTTTCTCATTTTACTCCTCACAGCCGTAGACAGAATTGCACCTCAGAGGGACCAAGAAAAATGTTTAGGAGATTAGAAAACAAGGCAGAGTGTGGCAGGAGAGAGGAGAGGGGAAAAGAGGATGTAATTAAAGAGGGAGCCAGACCTTCCCTTGGAAAATAACCTGGGAGTTGAGGTCACTTTATCAAGGTGGTGAAGAGTCAACATGTTTGAAAGATAAAACAAAGAAATACAGCATGCACTTGCTTTCAACAGCACCATCGAATAATTTCATCCTCTTTTACTGGCGTTAATGACTCTTTTCCTTCATGCAGACTCACAAATGGAGTTTTGGGAAACTTGCAAACTCTCCCTTAATTACCAGGAGCTCATAAAAATTCTCAATTTCAGTGTTCAGTGTTGCATCCCCTAATAATTTTTGCCAGGTGAAAAACATCGTTTTTCTTTCTTCTCTAACCGCTAGAGACTCTTGACAAAGGGCCGGAAGAAACAGGACCCAGGCCACCCCTGTGAGGTAGAAAAGAGTCAATCCTGGTGGCCACCACAATGCCTGCACCCTCTCGGAACTGCCATTTTCTTTCTGTAGGGTGTTAGACCTCATTTCCAAACCACTTTCTTTCTTAATGTTTCTTTCTTTCTCATACTTTTGGAACACAATCAGCACAATCAATTAAGGGGCTAACGGCCAAAGCAGGGCAACTCTTTTTTTCTTGGCCCCATGTGGTCTGATCACATGCCCTAACTGTTGACAGTAATGGTTTGGTGAATTCCACCAGAAAGGCCAACCCAGATCGAAAGCATTCTTCTACACAGAGCGATGAAATTTTTAAAGCTATTTTCCTGGTGTTTAATAATAGGGCTACGTATGTTTGAGTAAATTAAGCTCAAATTTGCAAAACTGAAAAAAAAAAAAACTGTAGCAAATATGGCTTCACAGTTCTCATGCTTTGAGTACAGGAACCACCATAATGGTCTTGTTCTCACTTTCCTGTCACCAGCACAATAGGTTGGAGCCCCAACTTAGCATTTATTGTGCTCTGCTAATGTGTGCACAGTTCGGCACCTGTTCACTTTCCAATAAGAGTGTGACGAGAAGCTTAATCTCCGTCCGTGTACGGTGTGCAGCATATTCTGCTTGGAGACTGTGATTTGGGGACCACTGGTGCCATCTACGTCCACAAATGGCAGAGAAATCAAATTCCATCCCCACTGTGGTCATTAATAATCGATTGTGTTTCAAAACTAAAAGTTGAAGGGACATCTGTTGAAAGAATTAGCTAAATTCCTGGTTTTAATTATCAACTAAAAATAGAGCAAATGGTGTTGGAAAGCAAGACATGTATTTGACCTGGAGCGAACAGGCTTAGAACAGGCTTTTCGTCTTGTGCCTTTCAAGAGATACATAGTACACTCTAAATGTCTGGTTCATGCGTCTGTGTGTTCCGTGATCTTGGGAATACTTTGGAGCCCCCATTGCCTAGACTCTGCTCGACAAGGGAAAGGTGAAAAATCATTAAAAATAACACAATGATGATGTACAAAGGATGTTCTATAAATAGTTCTCATAGTCGATCCACTTATTATCGTTATTAGGAATCATGTTGATTAGCTGTAAGTGGGATCAGAGGCGGAATGGAGCAGAAGGCTTTGACACGGAGGGTGTCTGTGACTCCGGTGGGGCGGGGGCAGCTAAGCTACTTTCCTCCTCCTGCGGGCAGACGGGGAGGGCGCCTGAAGGTTGCCGTTGTGTAAAACAGTCACAAGAGGGCTTGATCCTTCGGTGAGGAAAGGCGTCTCTCTGCCTCAACCCGATCTTTCTCAGCTGGGAAGCCAACCACCCTCCAAGGAAGTCATGGTCAAGTCTTCTCTCCTCCCCTTTCATTCTCCCCTCTCCTCCTCTTCCCTTGCCCCTCCTCCCCTTCCGTCCCCTCCCTTCACCTCTACTTCGCCTGTTCTCCACCTACCTCCTGGGGATTGAAACCGGGGCCTTTTCACTGAGCTACATCCCCAGTCCTTTTTACTTTGAGACAGGGTCTTGCTAAATTGCCCAGGCTGGGCTCCAACTTGTAATCTTCCTGCCTCAGGCTCCCAAGTAGCTGGGCTCAAAGCCATGTGCCACTACTCCAGGCTGCCTTTTTCTTTTCAACCTGGGTTTCCTCCTCTGTCTAATGAGCAGGTTCTCCCAGCTGATTGCTAAAGGCTCTTTCAGCTCAGTTTGATTGTTCTTTTTATCTAGGGACTTGCCCTCTGAAATAACTCAGGAAGTTATTATTTTTGATGCCCTACGAGAAATGAAGAACAATTATTGTTGACCCTCCCGAAGGATGATTAAAGAGAGAAGGAGGAATTAATACTTTACACATAATAACATAACATTAATGAAATAACCAGAAATAGAATACAAATGGACAGACAGCCTTGGTGGTGCCGTCCGGGGTAAGTCACTTCTGGAGTCAGGCAAATGAATTCTGTTTCCGTCTTCATCTGACCTCCATAATTCCCTCCCTGTCTGGGAAGTGAGGGAATGTGCACTGCTTTGAAAGATGTAGCAGGATGGAAATGATTCAGCCATGTAACCAGCGTGATGCACGATGTGCAGAAGGCCCTCAAGAAATCCACTTCTCCCAGAACCTTCATTATTTTCTCTCGTTATTTCCATTTCATTATCCTTTCTAGGGGTCTTCACAGTAAAGCTGGAAATCTTTTGAATTCTTGTGTGGTAATACCCCTTGCCATTATTACATTCTAATTGGGGCCTAACATCATGCTAAATCCTTACTTGTATTTTCTCAATATTTATAAAAACTCCATGAAGCAGATATTATTCTTTTGCTCTTATTTTCTCAATAAAGAATATATGTGCTTAGAGATGTATGTCTCATCAAGATCACATCGATAGGATCTGAACAAAACTCAGTTAACTTCCAAAGTCCATGCAATCAGCCACCACTCTACAATTTCTTCCTTCCTATCTTGAAAGGCATAGAATAAGAGATTTTCATTGTTTTTCCCGTTATAAAAAAGATATAGCAATTCTAAACATGTAAGCATCTAATTACATGATCTTTTAGAAAAGAAAAAGTTGTGCTAGGGATTTAGCTCAGTGGTTAGAGTGCTTGTCTAGCAAGTGGAAGGCCCTGAGTTCGATCCCCAGCACCAAAAAAAAAAGTTACGTCTTGGCCGGGCATGCTAATGCACGCCTGTAATCCCAGCACTCATGGGGCTGAGGCAGAAGGATGGCCATGAGTTCGAGGCCAGCTGGGGCTACACAGTGAGTTCAAGGCCAGCCTGCATTGCATAGCAAGACCTCGTCTCAAGAAACCAAAGGAAAAAAAAAAGAAAGAAAGAGGTTATACCTTTAAGAATAGACATAAGAAGGAATGGAAATCTGCATAATTCTGTAACTATTAATGAAATTGAATATGAAATTAAAGCTCTTCACAACAATCCAAACATTTGTGGATGGAATAACTCTACTCTTACATCAACTCTTTCATAGTATAGGAAAAAAGGAAAAAAAAGAAACTATCTAAAATTCATTTCATAAGATCCACATATCCTTGTTACCAAAATGTGAGGACATTATGGGAAAGTTACAAGATGATGTCACTCACATTCATCAATTCCAAAATCCTTAACACAATGTTAGCAAACCAAATTCACTGAAATACATATGATAATATATCAAAATGTTTTCTTCCAAGATAAAAAATAGTTGAACATCGGAACAACAGTTAAAGTAACTAACAAAACAGCGAAGTCATGTAATCATGAGTAAATGAGTATGGTGGATCGGTTTATTGATCTCAGTTCTTCATGTGCCTACAACAATCAGCGTGTGTCTACATTTCTGCCCTTCCTGATGTGGACTTGGTCTGTGATGAACTTTGGTCAACATGGTATTCTTAGCTACGACACCAGAAACAGACTTAAAATGTGCTTGAGTGGCTGAATTTGCTCTCTTGTACATGTCATACTGAGCACATGCCTCCAAGTAGCCTGCTGCTCCCAGAAAAATGAGGAACAGGAGAAGCAGGTGGAGCCCAGCCCTTGGCCCGGCGCTGGACCAGCCCCATCCCCGCAGAGCACAGAGCAGGCCGGGCATGCAGTTGTTCTAAGATACCGAATTTTAGGGTGAACTGTTAAACAGCACTGCTGTGAGAGTGGCGTATTGATACAACACTTGGAGAGGATTTGGTAAAACTCAAGGTGTCTCATGAGAGAATGAAGAATATATCAACATAGCTCAAATGAAAAGTCAAAACCCAGATTCTGGATTTTCCATATTTTCAAAAAATTTTCATTGATGATGTTTTTTCTCTCTTATCAACTTTATATTTATTATAATTTTACATTTCTGGTTTAGATACATGGGCAGAAGAAAAAGTAAAACTCCTTGCAAAAGAGAATTATGAGCAAAGCTCACAAGAAAGCCTGATGGAGAAATAGCGGCAGAGAGCAAAGAGCTCATGTGGGTACTGGGTGAAGAGGGAGGACAGAGGCAGCGACTGTGATGTCACTTAGCAGACAATTTAAAAGCCACTTTGATGATTCCTTTTAGAGGTAGTAGTGAGAAAGGGAAGGCTTTAGACAGGAGGAGATTTTATTGTTCAAGTGGTGCTTCAAAAGATTAATCTGATTTTAGTTCTCATTAATTTCATAACTAAGTGTTGAAGACTCACCATGACAAGCTCTAAGAAAAACATTTTAGTATAGAGAAAAGAAAAGAGATAAAATAAAAGTCAGCAAATAGAATTTTCTCAGTAGGGTTTGACCCATCATAGCAGGCTGGCTATGAATCATTTTTGGAAATGCAGGTCTAACATAAGTATGTCCTTTGGGTAACTTATGGTAAGAATCAAAGAGAAATATTTTAGGGATACAGAGCTCCAGGCTTTCTTTAGTTTTTCAAATCATTTCTCACAGTACAAAAAATTTTAATAAAAACATAGAAGGTGATTGTTTCTGAAAACTTACTTTCCTTTTTCATCCTTCTTTGCAATCAACGTTGGAGTAACTTGGGATACATTTGATCTGCAGATTAATTGGTATGGAATTCTCTCACTAACCCACCAACAGGTGGGCTACGGTGAACATCTAAATAAAAATTTTAAAAATGTGTTACAGTAAAAGATGTGTTACCATTAATCTCCCTCAAAATATTCTCTCTCTCACTTCAGACACACTTATCCTACCATCCTTGCCACTTTTGGAAGCAGTACTGCAAGTCTTCTTTCATGAGTGTCTTTGATTGTGCTGTGCTAGCCACCTTGATATCTTGAATTGATTCTAAACATTTTCCTGCGTGGTCATTTTGACTGTGGGAAGGAGCCAGAAGTCGCACAGTGCCAGAAGCAGTGAATAAGGTGGACGAGCACACTGTCATAATTTGGGCTTTCGGTTGGATGGCACTTGATCACACCTTGTAAAGACATTTAGGAAAGAGGACTTCCAGAACTGCTTCAGAAAGTGCAAGAATGATGGGACGTGTGCATCTGATGTGAGGGGGGAGGATTTTGTGGAGGCTTCACAGCAACGTGTGTTTTACTTTCATAAAATTTTTAAATGTAAACATTCACTGTATTTGTTGATCACACCACATATTAAAGGGATCTTTTTTGTAGCAATATCGCGGGATCAGTTGAGAACAATCTAATGACCACATTCAATTTCCAAGCTCTAAAAGCCTGCTTCATTTTAAGCCCATTCTTCCCTATCACTTCTAAATTGTACGAAGAATCAGATTTTTTCCTCTTACATTTCATCTGAATCTTTTTTAAAAAGCAAACTCTGAGGTACCAGAGGAGGTTGAACATGAGAAGATTCACGGAATGTGTTTTATAAGATTAGTTAATACTGAAGTAATTCAGAGTCAGATTGGGAGGGAGAGAAGAGATGTTTCCTGTTTTACTAAAGCGCTACACGGAGCAGTTTCAACCAAGGCCATTATAAATTCATGTTGCATCTCAGGGTTATATTTTTTAAAAAAATAAAGAAATGAAGAAAAAGGGAACTATGCTAGTCGCAGCTGCGATCCAGCCTGCTGGACCACAAGAGGCTGAGCACCGAGGGGCAGAAGCTCAAGGCAAGTGCAAACCTATTACTAATTCAGGACTGAGCGCATTAGGAGCGGGACGGAGCCCTGCCCCATATGACCAAAGAGCTGCACGTGGAGATGGCCTCTTCATAATTTATGGCACAATTTCACTTTCTTTTTGGGAGAGAAGATTTCTTAGCAATAGAAATTTGTCCTTGTGAGTGAATTGCTAGGAGTATCAATTATATATTTGGCTCTTTAATTTACAGATACTCTTAGTTAAGTTGCAAAAGTGTGTAGCTGACCAAAATCTGATTTCGCCATCTTTTGCAGTGTTGCTTTTCAGTGGCTCCAGTGGTGGGATATGTGGGTTGATAAAAAGCAATGTTTATTAGGAATTTCTTCTTTCGTGTCCAAAATAGCTCTAGGGCCAAATATTTTCCAAACTAACTTTTAATTTTGGTGCAAGAAAAGCAACATTTATTTTAAACTCAGTGCCTAATAGTCTCTTCTACTAACTTACAATAAAGAAAATTTCCAGTTAATGCTATATGTGAAAACAAATGGCCTCATTTACAATCGGTTCCTATATATTTAAAACTGTTAGAAAATGAACAAGGACTTGGGATTTGGACTGGAATTTCTTGTCCATAAGTATAACTTATATGTGGCCTAAAACAACAACATTATGTCCCATTCACTCCTAAAAGTTGTTGATCTTTAAATGAATATTTGCTAGAATTCAGCCCACAGCTTGTAGCATCTAAGTATATACTCTCATTAAAATTAGTTCAGGTCATAGGTGAAACAAAAAAAAGTAAAATTTTAAAATGGGAAACAAAACCAAGATGCATCATGTACAGGTACAAAATAAATGAGATGAATGTGATCATTATATGTACATTGTACCAATACATGTTCTTGGTTAAAAATAAAATAAATAAATAAAATGGGAAACAATGAAAAGTACACTTGATCTTGAGATTAGAAAACCTCTAAATGTTTGGTCTTTTCCTGGTTAGGAAAAAGGAAAAGAAGCAGTGGTCTGAGCTCACAGGACAGGTTTATTTCAGAAAGAACCTGAGAGCAAATGATCTGGCACTAGAGACCAGACTGGCTACTTTCATAGAGGCTGTGAGATTTTTATAGGGTCATGGGCATAAGGCGGGGAAGTCACTGAAAGGGGGTTGTGGTTACCAGTTAGGGACAAGGTTTGGGAACACACAGGGAGTTGTGGTTACTAGTCAAGCGGAGGGATGAGTAATAATGGCAGTTATAGATTATAGTCAGGGTCACTGGGCCTGGGTTACTTGTCAAGCACAGGGCTGAATAATGACGGGTGTTGTGGGTTGCACCTGCAACCTTAGTGGGCCTTATCAGCCCCTCGATTGTACATTTCTAGGAGGTACACAAGCACAGTGAGGTGGGGGGTGGACGTTCAGCTCAGAATGGCGGTGGTCAGATTCCATCATGTCCTAATGATCAATTAATTATTACATAAAAGGACTTGATTCTTTCTCTCAAATCAAAAGTAACTCCAAAAAGAATGTACTTAGGGAAAAATACTCTGTATTCCAAAAATTTGTATTTGGGAATATCTCACTGGGAGATGCTCAAGTACCCTGCCATTTTCTATCCAAGGGTACATATTTTAGAATTCCGCTCTTGAAACAGACACGAAAATTAATGAATGTAATAGAAAGCCACAGGAAAGCTGAACTCTCCAAAGTTTATGTATACGCTGAGAACTGAAAATCAGGCCTGAAGTAGTCAGGGGGGCTTGGGCTGTACCTTTTCCCTTAAGATTTAGCAGCAGTGTGACCCGGAAATAGCCACAGCAAAGGATCTGTGGATTTATGAACAAATCTCCCAAGCTGATTAAAACTAGCTCCCTTACCAACAACATAAAGGACTCAAGATTCTGGCGTCCTGAAGAAAAGGCAGATATCAGCGCCTAGAAAGAAGAAGAATGGTTTTGGTTAGAGATTCTCAACTGTGCAGATTAAATTTGGCGTGTCATCCAAGCCCCAGATGTTCAGGGGTGATTGATCTGAAGACATGAAGTGTCAAGAGTTCTGTTGCCGAAACCACAAGAGTAGACGCTATCCTTAGTTTGGGCTGCTGTGGTGACAGGACTGGAGAGTCACGACTTAGATTAGGGATATAATATATTCAAGTTTAGGGCTAAGTAGGGGAGAAAGGAACTGGCAGCAGGACAGGGCTCTGCCTGGCTCTTAACTCGAGACGCATTCGATTCTCAGTCTAGAGATTCATTTACAAAGCTGAATTTTAAAAAATTGAGTGGGGAGAATCCCTAAGGGCTTATGTTAATCACTACATTTCTCTCTCTTTTAAAATAAAACAACACTTCACAACACTCTCCCTGTATGTTTACAGTATAATAAATAATTCACCACTGTTTCAGACAGCCAGGGTCTCTTCCCCTCTACTCATTACCCCATTCAATGTGATACAAGTGAATTATTAAGATAAAAGTGAAATTTCTTAATAAGACTACTCTTTATTCCTCTATCTCCCCCAGAGATCCTAAGGATAGAATCTTTTTGCAAAATTAAAACAGCTGATGGTTAGAGTGCTTGCCTAGCAAGTGCAAGGCCCTGAGTTCGATCCCTGGCGCACACACACACACACACAAAATTGAAACAGTTCAAGGGTTGCTGATCTGTTATTGTTTTCCAGCTGTAAGGCTGAGGTCTTTAAGATTTATGTTTACTCTGAGAACTGAAAGTCAGGCATGATTTTCAGTTATGATGATATTGCTTCCCCCAAAAGACATTCTGTCCAAAAAAGACTTCATTACCTAAGCTAACACTATTAGATCCTAATTAGAATGCTTTTTAAAAACCTGAAGCACTCAATGGACAATGGCATTTCACATCACACCTGTAAGTCTTAGCTATGGAGATGGAGACCATTAAAATCCCTGACATAATGGTTACACTTTAGGTCTTACAAACGCAAATCGTGACTTGACATTTGAAGTCCATCCTTTGCTCTATTGCACCTAATTTTTCTAATCTGTGTCTAACAGCAGGGATAGATGACTCTCCGAAGGGAGGTTGGCAGCTAGGCCAATTGGTCCAGGTAAGGGTGAGTTTCTCAGGCTGGGGCTGAAAGCAGGAAACTTCTACCTGAGAGAAAAGAAAAAATCAGGAGGCTGGAGCAGTGAGAAAATCCTTAGTCCATAAAAGAAATTTGAGATTAAATGCTTGGAGGTTTAAAAATGAAGTGAGATAAAAGATGGAAACTGAAGTTTGAGTTCAGGTTTGCATTTGGGTGGCAAGAGAATGTGAATGGAAAGATCAGGCAGAGGGCCTCGCAGAGGCTTGCCTTTATGAGTCCAAAGATTTCTGTCACTCGGTTTAATCTACCTGCTTTAAAGGTCCAGTATGGGAACCAACCAAAGTTCTGTCAGGCAGAAAATCCCAAGACTTTACTGTCATTTGCTGTAAACCCCACTGTGGATGTTCTCTGGTGGGAGGTTGAAGATAGAGAAGGAGAAGTCAGAATTTTACTTTTGCCTCCTCTCAGCTCCAGGATTTAAAGTTGACCAAGATGCTGACTTGATTCTTTCTCTTATGCTTCCTTACATAATGCGTCAAAATGGAGAAAGAGAGTAGACTCCAGGTGGACGGTCTATAGCCTGGATTGGCTGGCCCTTGGGTGGAGTCCTGTAGGTGGCAGTATGCCTCAAAGTATAGAATTTATCATTCCTGGACCTTAAGTGACATTAAGTAAAAATCTTCTAGTTTTCCAGAAGGAACCTCAGAGGCCAAAACTGGCCTTCTACCTTTTCCCTAAATAAAAAAAAAATCTTTATATACTCACTTGTGCACTGAATGTTGTCCTTTCCCACATCCGTGCGTCATCTGGTGAAGCGTTAGTGAGCCTCTGGGCCATCCTATACTGCTGTCAGTGCATGAGTTTCATCAGGCAAGAAACTCAGGCTCCTGGTCCAGTCTTGACTCCCTCATATCCACATTCAATGAAATGGAAAACAAAGCCCCTCCTTTCTTCTTCTCCTCCTCCTTCTTCCTTCTTTCTCTCTCTGTCTCTCTTTCTCACTCTTCTATCTTTTGCAGTACTGGGGATCGAACCCAGGGGTTTTGCACTAACGTATACCCCCTAACTTTTTTGTTTCTATTTTTTGAGTCAGGAGCTCAAAAGGCGCCCAAGCTGCTCTCAAACTTGTGATACTCCTGCCTCAACCTTCCTGAGTGTTGGGACAACAGACATTTGCCACCATGCATAGGTATTCTTCTCTCTTTAGCGTTTTCTTTTGTATCTCACACAGAGAAGTAGATGAACAATTTTCCTCCTTCACGGCACATTGACATCCATGGTCCGTGCAAAACCCTGTTTTGTTACAGTTAATTTTCATTCCCTTTATCCTACTCTATACTCCTACTACTTATCTCCCTAATTATTTTTTATGTCCGCTTTCTTTATTGCTATAACTTTAACACATTGCTTGGCACATAGTGGGCACTCTATTTCCCTAATTATATATCTCCTAATTTGATAACATCTCTTACGTCCTTCCCTTCTCTTCCTTTCCTGGTACTCTTAATTAATTAAATCTTTGTCATCTGTCAGACCACTGTAATAGTCTATTAAGTGGGTCTCCCTTGTTATAACTGAGACCTTTCCACTCATTCCAGATACTTCTGATAGTAGACATGCCCACTTCTGGTCTCTGAAGAGACAGCTTAAGCTCTTTCACACAAGGTTAGACAATCCCATCCTCACACCCTCTGTCCACGCATAGTCACATCCTTCACAGCCCCTCGTTTACTGAAATGCCCCTTCTCTCCTGTCCCCAGCTCGGGCTCTGCATGATACACTTGTGTTTGTCTCCCAAGATTCTGGTGAAGGCTCTTCTTTGAATATTTCCTGATGGTCTATCCATTACACTGGACAAATTTAATTACTTTTTCGGGCACCATGTTCCGCCTTTATTTATTAAAAAAAAAAATCCTTGGCACTTCATTGTATTTATAGCTTACAGATCTGAGTCCTCTAAAGGTAGTGACCACATCTATTTGTCCATTTCCCAGTGCCATCTGTAAAATGCTTGGCGGATACGGTACAGACTCTCCATTAGATGTTTGTTAATTGAATCAACAATGAAGTCACAAGCAAGCAAAATTGTCCCCACAATTACCTCAAACTTGGGTTGTTATCTACAGCTAAACTCCTGTTCAAGAAAAAGCTAGAATGTTCATGGAGAAGGCATGGGCGGGAGCCTGACCTAAAGCATTATATTCTGATCATATTCTGATCATGTCACATTCTCTGATTTAACACTTCAACAGGTACATTTTAAAATATGGAAACCAAGCCCAACTCTTAAGCATGGTGTTACAGTCCCTTCATGGTCTGGTTTAGACTGTACCTTCACTTTGCTGTTTTTTCTCTCCATTGAGTCCAGTCCATCCACATGCACCATTTGAGTGCTACCCACTCCAAAGATTCCGTGACTCCTCTAGCTAATGTCTCCTTCAAATCTCCACTTTAGCATCTTTTCATGAAACAAATAGTAGGGTGTTTTATAATTTTTGAGGGATTATTCAGCTCACCAATCTGTGGGATAAAGCTATATGGTGCTTATTTGAAGGCATTTTTTTTTCTGCATCTCAGTAAAAATAACAGGAAGAAAAATGGCATTTCCTGAGAAGTTGCTAAGAAAATTAGCATTTTACTGAGCCCCTGCTATGCAGCAGGCAGCCACTGAAGTGCATTTGTACATTTGTCCATGTTTGACAGATGAGAAGTTGAGCCATCTGCTCACCACCACTGAACTAAGAAGGAAGTGAGGCGCCAGAACCCGGAGTCAGCTTTTTTCTCCTACTGCCAGCGCTCAGCTCCTCCGGCTGTCGATGCCTGCTGGCTGCTGAGGGAATGAGTGACTCCCATTTGTGGCCTGGTCTCTCCTATTGCTGTTTCAACAGAAGGGAGGCTCGTGAGCCCCAGCTGGTACCTGGTCAGCCAGGACTGGACTCTGACTTGTGGATTACTCCAGCCCCGCTTTCTTCTTTGGCCATTTCCTGGAGTTGGGATCAGTCCAGTTGCTGTTGAACGTGACTTTGGCCCAGGGAAGCAGAAGAGACCCAGTATAAATTTTATTCTTCTTCGGAACACTGGGGAAATGCTGTAATAGCAATTATTTGCTTAAGCCAGTTGTACAGAGTAACTTTCTGGCTTCATAGAAACTTGAAATTCCCCGTTTCGCCAGGTTTTTTTGTTTGTTTGTTTGTGTTTTGTTTTGTTTTTGTGCAGGAGAAAAATCTCAGGCACTTGAGCTTGCTAGGCAAGCACTCTAACCACTGAGCTAAATCCCCGCCCGGAATTTCCAGTTTTGAAGAGACCTGAAAGGTCACCTCTGCTATTCATTTGCCTCCTATTTCTCATTGGAGATAAAAGTGATTCCATGAGCTATGCTCTGGTGGTCTCTATTGTTATATGTTGGAACACATGTCCTGTGACTTTTTTACGTTTATATTAACAAAACAAAAAAACCCCTAGGTGTCTATAATGTCTTCTTGTTTCACATAGTCTCAGGAGATGCACGTTAGCTAGGAATCTGCCAAACTGGAGATTAATTCCCTCTCTCTATGGTTAACTGCCCCCTCATCAAAACTGCCAAATGCAAAGTAATTAGCAACATTTATTGCTCATCCGATGCTCGCAGTGCACCCCAGACGCTGGCCTTGTGAGCACGAGGGTCTGTGCACAGGACCCACAGCACCCAGAGCTCTCCCGCACCCCCACTGGGAAAGGTGCTCTCTGCTCCTGGCTTTGGTGGTTGGTTTCTGGCCCCAGGACCCATCTCCCTTTACCACTGTGCAGACACTGGTGACTGTGCTGGAGCCTCTGAAGGCCAGGAAGTAAAATGAAAAGTCACAGGAAGTCTCTGGCACGGAGGCTGCTTTTTATGTGTTCTTCCATCTTCCTTCACCTCTCCGGTGGGAAAGATAAAGGCAACGCATTTATCAGCTTTTATTATCTTGATTTATCACCTAAGGCCACAATTAGAAGGTAAAATATAGAGGCATAGATTTAAGTGGTACAAATTACGCCTTTTTCATTTTACTCTTTTCTCTCTTTCACACACATGCACAGATACACACACACACAGACACACACATACACACACAGAGTCCCTTTGATTTCATTTCCTTCTTATAGTACTGTGTGATCTGCCAGCAGAGAGAAGGTATTGTGGGCTCTGTTGTCTTTCGTTAGTACTGCACATTTCTGCCTTAATTACAACCCACAAACCATACAGTGGTTCCCCCCTTATCCACTGTTCTACTTTCTCTGGTTTTAGTTGCCCCCAGTGAACCGCACTCTGAAAATATTAAATAATTCCAGAAACAAACAACTCCTACATTTTCGTCGTGCACCATTCTCATGGTGTGATGACATCACACGCCATTCTACTCTGTCCTGGGTGAACCATTCGTTTACGCAGTGTGTCCACACCGGATACACAGCTTGCTGTTGGTCGCTGAGTTGCGTTCCGGATGAGTGTCGCGGCACTACAGGGTCTGTATTCAAGTAACTCTTATTTTGCTGAGCAATGACCTAAATAAAGCATGAAAATAGTGTGTTGGTAATTCAGATATGCCATGAAGCAGCCATAAAGTACTTCCTTTAAGAGAAAAGATGGAAGTTCTAGACTTAATAAGGAAAAAAGAAACACAGGTTGAAGTTGCTAATATCCACGGTAAATTAATACTGTTAATATCTTACTGTGCCTAATTTGCAGACTGAACTCTACTGTAGATGGACACGTATAGGAAAAATCATAACATATAGAGGTTCACGACAGTTTGCAGTTTCAGGCATCCTTGGGGAGCCTGGAATGTACTCCTGAGGATAAAGGGAGCTACTATACACCTGTGTCATTACCGGCCTGGTTTGCACGCATTAGATCAGCTCTAAAATGTGCATCTTACATTTATTAGGTTGATTATGACAAGAATTGTGACGAACGGCCTTTGGTAACTTTAATTTATCATCCAGAAAGCTTCATTTTCTAACATCGATCAAGCAATTAGGAGAATAGCTACTAAGCTGACCTGTCTCGGACCTTCATTCTCTTGCTTCATTTCACGTTCACTATGGTTCGTGGCACAGAGTGTGGTATTCATTCATTCAGTCCATCACTCAGTCATCCAGGAATGTTTCACGGCGGCCCTTCTGTGTGCTGGTGGAGGCGTGGAGGACAACACCCAGTAGACAAGGTCCTTCTCTCATGCCACCAGTACGTGAGGAGTAAGAAGGATAACACCAATAAACAGGCTCTTTGTCACCCACCTGAGGGCAGGAGCACCGGGCTGGTCAGAGGTCCAGCAAAGACACAAAAGATGGCCGAGGTGACGACCTCAGGGCCTCTGGGAAGGTGAGGTGCAGCAGAGACCTGAGCGAGGAGTGAGGACACAGCACCTGTGACATCTTCCATGGGTCAGGGTACTGAGGACAGAGCAGGGTCAGTAAGT